>JAXGGA010001947.1:0-135405 GCA_038373865.1 Uloborus plumipes
TATCACGTAAGGCTTGCCTATGAAATAAAGTTGAAGTTTTTGAAAAACGTACATATAAACGGATAATTTTGATTTTTTTTTTATTTGAACGTAAAATAAAAGCAGAAAATAATCAAATTTAGCTAAAAAGAGCGTAAAAGTGCTGGACATGTGCTGCAAAGTCATTATAAGTCTTTGATATGGAATTAGGCAAGTCAGAGCCATTAGGAACAGGGTGAATAGCCGAACGTATGTTGGTTGGGTATCAATTTTTTTTCTGATTTTCAAACTGAAACCTGGCACTAAAGAACAAAAATTCCAATCATCACTGTGATTTTCAGGCTCTCTCCAAATCATGGTTAATCCAAAACGAAGTGATTTCTTCTTACCTTGAAACAGTTGTATCAGTTCTTCCAAACACACAGCTTACACTATACGGAGAGTCCAAGATTTACCTTGGTCCCCTAGTTTAACACCAAATTATGCAAAATACACTTTCTTAACAAAATAAGAAATGTTCCGTTGTTGCTTCTTGACCGTTTAGACCCAATTTTTTAACGGAAACAGTTAGGAGAGTTGACTTCTCCTCCAGTAGCCATTTCTTCAAAAGAGCACAAAACTGTTAGATCTGTGTGTATACTACAGTGGCTATAGCTCCACACTAAATCACTGATTGCAATCAAGGTCTTACTAAATTCTTCATAATGACACCTAGTGGACAGTAATAATGGGAAGGGAGGAAAATTGTTTTGTAATAATTGTTTTGTTTTAGTAGGAAATGGATTTTCCCAATTTAGATTTATTGTCTAATTCAAATAAATATTTTTTTTTTTGCAAGCAACGTGCTCATATTGTTTAGTAACATGTTCACCATGTAATCTCTATTATTCAAACTAAACTTAACACTTATATGGCCCATAATATTGAAAAATCTTGCGTATATTGAACCTGAAAACCCTAAAAATAAGCAAATTTCAGGCGAAACTTGTGACTTATCTGAGGGTGATGGAATTTTTGCACTATTTTTTCCGTAATCAGCACATAAAATACTGTGGAAACCAACAGTAATCTCTGCCGAATACTATTATACACTATAGTAATTTTCATAAGAATATTTATTTAATTATTCTAAAAACGCTTCTGCATTACTTACATATAAAAATGTGAAGATATTCGACTATTTGTCAATGATTTTAAGAGGAGATTTCAACTTCAGCTTTGCATATGTTAAAAATCTACTAATATTGAAGTTTTAAATAAAGAATTCGATTTAACGATGTCCAATGATAGCAATCTGATCACAACTAGATATAAAACTACAATTGAAGGGGCAAGTGGATAAAGGTGATATGTGACAATTTTAGTTTTACTTACTTTTTACCATTTATGAAGGTGTTGAGGTATTTTTTTTACTTTTTCTAGAAATCAAAAATATTGTCACATATCGACTTTATTCACTTGTCCCTTTAACAGTGTATGTGAGTTAACACAATTGAACATACACTAATTTGAATTTGTGTAATTCGGCGAAATTCAAATGTCACTTATCACCTTTTCCACTTGCCCCTTAAATTGTTGCAGTTTTTACAAGATATTTAAACAGATTTAAATCAAAAGTCTTTGTTTCCCATTTTAGTTACCATTTAACCTATTGTAACAGTTTTGGAATATAATGACAATACTGATCATGATAATGATGAAGATCGAAGTTGATATTGTGGATGAATATTTATGTATCATTGTTATTCACTTCAAAGAATATTGACTAATTAAATTTCTCATTTCACGTGTTGATAAATTTAAGAAATACAGTACAGAATCTGTAATCTGGGAACCAAAAAACCGGGAAACCAAAAGCGGGAAAATCGGAATTTTTGTCGATTTTTTTAAAATACGCATTTTTGTCACTTTTTTTTTTTTTTGAAATTCCTAAATAAATATGAACGGTTTCTTTATGAATGCCATATTACTTGCAAAAAGCTTAGAAATCTAGAGATCGTTAAACGCAAGATTGTAATAAGGCTGCAGGAACTTGAAAATCATATTTATATTTATATTAGTGCAATGCAAAAGCAGCAATTAACAATATCTACCCGAATCGCAAATACGAAACCCTTTTAAAAAAGGAAAAGGGGGGGGGGGCGTTCATAGTAACGATTTTTTTTTTTTTTTTTTTTGATGCACTAGTAGAAAAATCGCGCATTTATGTTCAAAAATATATTTCTTTCCCTTTCCTTAATTTTCCTTATTTTTAAAACATTATGGAAAAGTGTGATCCTCCCTTTTTTTTAATGGAAGGATCTTATGCCTTGTGATTATCTAACTCTTTTTTGGTTTTTAAATAATTCGTTCACTAGTATTTTTTCATATTTCGATTTTTTTAAGCATTTCTGAATCGTTTTCTTCTTATTTTAAGATGCCTTACTATTTATTACAATAATTTGGGTTTTATAAACAATATTGCTTTTTAGCGATCCAGAAAACCGGGAACTTCAGATGTCTGGGATATCGATGGTCCCGATCATCCCGGATAATTTGTTCTCTACTGTACAAAAGCTACTATTGGTTCTCTACTGCAAAATAAAAGTGCATTATTATTATGTTGCACACCTAGAAGAATACTGTCACAACTCAAAAGTCGAAACTCCGAATGTTCAGAGATGTATCCAGAGCCATGATTTAAAAGTCAAAAAGAAACGTTTATTTTAAAAGCATTATGAAAGCAAATGAGCCGAAATGATCTAACCTAATGTATGATAGACTGTACTATTACTAATTGCTTTAATGTATCAATTTCTTTTCCCCATCTTAAATTTTTCTGTTTTTGAGTTGTGACAGTATTCTTCTAGGTGTGCGATGTACAATAGCGCATTGAATAAAAGTTGTAATATAATTTTTGTAGTAGTATATCATAACAATAAATTAATAATACTTAATTTATAAGTATATCCTGCACTATAAAATATTTTCTGGTGATTACAAAAAAAAAAAATCCTACCGATTTAAAAAATACACACGTAATTGTTTAAGTTTTCACTTTTGCTCGCACTCTGGAGAGCGTATCTCATTTTTTTTTGCTTTTAAAAGTTTGATAGAATGTATTGGAGTTTTTCAAAGTCTGCCTTGTTGAGGACCCTTGTTTCTATCAAGCCACAATCTGACTTCTTTGTTAAAATTCACAAAAAGCTTGAATAAAACTTAAAGTTTCCTTGCCTTAGTTAATGCTTTACTTTTTATAAATCATGAGGCAAAAGTTCAAAATTTGGAGTCAATTGAATTCAAAATGGGTGACAAGTTAGGTCATGATCCCTAGGGTGGCCGTTTTCGTAAGTATGCCTTTTATATGCAGGGATCAACAAATCCCAGGTGCGAGGTTTCACAGGCGACTACAATATACCTTGGTGAACAAGCATTTACGAATAAGACGCCATGTTTTTCCAAACTTTCTTTTAAACTCTGCTTAATAATTTTTTGTTAGTTTTTTTCCCTACTTTTTAATAACATTTTTAGATGTTTATCGACCTCCGTGCATAAACTTAAAAAAAAAAAACTTTATAATTCTGGAAAAACCTGAAAATCAAGTGTTTGTATGCATACAAAATGTACATAAGCATAAAGCCCAATTCGAAAAATAATTAGTGAGAATTTTAAAGTAAACTTGTTAAGCTTTCAATTTCAGAAAGAAACATTTTTATCCATTGGAATTGCCTCTGAGAAAATCAATTTTCCTTCCAATAATGGATCTAACTCCAAACTCCAGCACTCATTACAAAAATTTATCGAAATATATTCAAGTCTCATTTTTCTGTAAACTGCTGCTGCTTCATTCTTTGTAGAATGTCAGTAATAATGCTTCAATGCTGTTTTGGAGGAAAACGCAGACTTTATGTAAAAATAAATAAACTATGTTTTCTTTTAAAGTTCAACCCAAAAGAACGTTTCTATTGCACATCATTTTCGTTATTTTTATTATTTGTCAAACCGCTCTCTTATGTTTATTTGCTATTTTTTTTCCTTCAAATATGCGTGCTTTTAACGTTTTACTTTTATTTGAATGCACTGCTCTTTTTGCTGAAAAAGTTTGTAACTGCAGTGCATATTTACGCTTTTCTTGGGCAATTCTGAAATGTTTACATGCATGATTTTTCATGATACAAAAATAAATTCAATTTTATTAACTGCACAATTTTGAAGTTCTGCATCAGTAGAATTATTGTGCGTAAACGTTATAAAATATTTTCCCCGGGATTTGCATTAAATTTTGTTAAGTAAAGTTATTCAAACCACATAAACATATAATAACTAGCTTTTCTTTATATAAGTTTAGCAGCTTGCTTCTTATAGTTTTACAGCTCTTTGTTTGGCAAAATCTAACTTTAGCTTTTCAAGTCACCCTATTCAATGGTAGTGTTTAAAAGGGTTTATGTGGTAACTATGCAAATTATAAAACCAAATAAACATTTTAAAAATAAATGAATGAAATGAAATAATATGCCAGTTGAAAAATAATGCAGTTTTGTGTTTAGTTACAACTTATTTTGACTTTCAAGTACTATTTAACGAATATAATGTCGTCGCAATATTTTTTTATAAGTGGCTGCATCCTCCTATTCACAACTGGTATAAAGCAAAAAGATTAGGACTCTCTCTATCTCTCCCTGGTGACAGACGTACCAACACTTGCTTGTCGCGACTTGTCTTTGGGTATCTGAAAAGTTCTCTCACGTTTTCTGCTAAACAAACGATCCTTCCACTTTTCCCCAAATGCCAGAAAAACCAAGCATTACCTGGACACATCTTGAACTGCCTAGGGGTGGACTGGGACGATACATTTCTCACCTCTTCGTGTTGAGGACTTTTTTCATGTCAACGGCAGGCCAGTTATTTTGGGGGTCGGGGGGGGGGCAATTGCCCCCCTCCTGACTTTGTAAAATGAATGTATTTACTTTTAGTGGGAGTGGTTTTTTATGTTTTCAGATGAAATTGCATTGTACTTGGACCCTTGCCTCCCCCCCCCCTGGAAAAATGTGAAATAACAGCCCTGGTCAACGAATTTATTGATCTGGTCTGACTGGGAATTAGTAACAACAATACTTTTTTAATGTGTTCTGGCACGATTTGTGTCAAATAAATTTGCTTGTTAATCAAGGGTTAACTTATCTGCTTAATTCACTTTAATTGCTTTTTAAAATCTGTATTCGAATGCTTGAGAAAGTATAGAAGTTAAGTATGCCTTAAACAAATTATATATTTTAGAATGCGTTATAAGATTTCCTTCATAATTTTGTGAAACGGCAATTCAGAAAACTTTTAAACATAATTTATTTTTACCAAAAGATAAACAATATATTTCGTCATGTGATAAATTTTCGTTTTCGTAAATTACGACATTCGGTGAAGAGAACTTATTGAAAATGTTTGGCACACGTATCACATATTTTGTAAAAAGTAAAAAATAACACCTATTTGCAAAACATTGCAACGAACGTAAATTGAAACAGTTTATAAACTAAAATCAATGAGATAGTTGTTCCCTTCTAAAAGTAGACTTTTAAAAAGTCACCATGTCAAAAAGTTTATCGTTTCAGAAATCTTAAACATTACATATTAAAAAAGAAATAATATCACTAACAATGCGAAATAGACTTATTCAAAAAGAAAAAAAAAATCTACTTTTCATTTCAATATCTTCTTAAATGAATTCAAAGAAAAAAAGAGTTTCTTGATTAAATCTGGGTATTAAGTAAACAAATTATCTTGGCTTCCCGCCAGAAGCATCTCATCCGTTTAAAGTAGTCTTCAGAAATTTGGCGGTTCCTTATTTAAACTTTTGAAATATTTTTCTTTCTTTGGTTAATGATGAAGATAGTATATGTTGCAATCCCTTTTATGAAACGAGTTAAAAGTTTAAAATAGTCATGTATATTTCTTAAACGTACCTACAAACATTTATGGTATGCATTAGAAATTGACGTGCTTAAGTAGTATACTTATGTAAAATGAAAGAACATTTGTTCTACTAGTTAATGGGCCATTCCATGAAAAGTGAAACCAATTGGTCAAAAATTCATATTGAAGTTATGTTGCTATGTTATACATCATTTTAAAGCTTAAAATGTATATTTTAGGAATTCTGTATTGGTTTCTTGGTGAGAGTTAGAATAATACTTGTTTTCTTAGTTAGAAGTACGATATTCACGAAATTGTAAAAATCAGAAAAAAGAACACATTTTCAAATGCATATAGTTCTCATCGAAAAATAAAAACAAAAATAACTACTTGTAGCACAATTTTAACTACTAAGACGGTACTATAATAATATGCATTCATTAATTTCTTTTGAATTGATCTAAATGGTGTAATTGAAGTTTGAAAAAAAGAAGTTTGATGTTACGTCTGTAACAAAAAAGAAGCAAAAGTTGTCATTACGTCCTAAAAAATCAAAAAAAAAAAACCTTAATGGTCCTTTTGGCAAATTCTTAGAGTAATTGCCTACCATAGTTAAAAATATTGCAACTGATTTAGTTTTTAAATTAATGCTGTTACAGACGTAACATTTCGAACATAACAAATGGCTCTATGTTACGTCCGTAGCAAAAGTAAATTTCCAATTAAATAGGTAAAAAGCACTGGATGAGCAATACATGTATATAGCATAATATGGTACGAGTACTAAAGTTTCTGGTATTCTGATTTTGAAATTTTTAATTATATCGGCATGTAATTGAAATTTAGTTGCGAAAATGCCGTTCGAATTTCGAAAACCTCGGACGAAAAAGGACACATTTTTTCATTCAAAAAAAAAAAAAAAAAATATCAAAATTGACAAACTGTCACCAAAAAGGTTAAATTTTAGTTTGGTACTAGTATTCTGCTATATCATCCAACATTTTCAAATGTTAAAGTTCTCCTAAGACCAATCACTGATTCCAGGGAGGAATTTACTTTTCCCGATTTTTTTATGTAGCAGCCCCATTATGCATTAATTTTAAGAATACAAATAAATAAATTTGTGTGAAGGCCCTTCTAAACTTTTCTTGTGTCAATCTTTCTTGGAAATAATTGTCTTAAGATGCATTAATTTATTGTTACATATTGACATATCGGCATATGCTCTCAACTCTCCCCCAGATTTACCCAACTTTTCTAAAACTGTTACAGTATAACTTAAAATATTCAAATAATGTGTTAATTAATACTACTGTATTGTTTTAGCACAAAAATCTTTGTTTATTCCTGCTTTAAAATACTGTTTTCTACTTTCAAATCAGAGATGTTACGTCTGTAACACCACTTTGTTTCGTCCGTAACAAGTTTATGAATTTTTTTCAAAAATTCGGCAGTCAAAATCCACACAATCTTTATGGTTTTAGAAAGCTTGAAGTCTCTAGAACACGTATTAAAAAAAAGTTCAAAATTTCCGTATAATTCAGAGGAATATTGTAAGTTGTATGACATAGTCGAGTTTTTGCTGTTTTGTGAATTACGTCTGTAACAGGCAGTTTTTAATTTCTGTATTTTTTTGTAATTAAGCAATCTGCACGCAAATTTAATGTAGCATAAACATCATCAAGTTACACTACAGGAAAAAAAAATTGAAGACTTTCATCAGCCCAAACCAGAATTATTTGTGTTCAAAATCTACGATTGTTACGTCTGTAACGTTGGAATTGCCCTAATGTAAATAGATGTTTTAAAATTATAGTAACACGCGTACAAAGATTCAACAGTAGGCCGGCTTTTATTGTGCAGCTTTTTTCCTAATGCATGCCATAGTTTAAGATTACTAAATGCGAGGTACCTTTTGTTTTTATCTCCTATAACTTTAAACATAATTTCGAAAAAGAAAAAAAAAAAAAAAAAACGTAAAAAATGTAGTTTTTTGGATTTAGAATTTAACAGTTCAAAAGTTTAAAGCACTGAGTAAAAGTATTTATCACACACATCAAGCGTAAGTAAACATACTAAATTATAGAAAAAAGTATTTTGAGTGGAAAGCGTCAAACATTACAAAGCTACTTAGCTAAACAAAAAACAGTAGTTATTTTCTTAGTTTTTCGTACTATCATAAAATGCTAGATTGTTGATAAATTCTCTTTCTAAGTTTCTCGAGTACATTTCTTAAATAATAAGTGAACAAGCATAAAAGAAAGCAAGAAAATAAAATTTCAAAGTTCACTATAAAGTCTTTTTCTAAAACTATGGCATTAAAGAAAACAGCTCATTGAGTCTTTGCCTAGCATTATAACAAGGTAAGTTTGATGTAGATCGAATGATCCTCGCCATTATTTAGGAAGAAAACTCCAGCAGCTAATTTATCGATTCGGTCCTACCACATTAAATACGTTTTTTAAACGTGTTATACAATTTGATAAATGAGCTCTTTGACCGTTTCCGATAACACAATCTATCAAGTTTATTTCTGAAAAATTGGTTCTAGAGTTTCTGTTTTCTTTAGATACCTAATTAGTATTGTCTAAAGTTTTTTGCCCAAGCAATAGTTTTTTATGTTCATGAAGTAAACATACTTAAAGACATTTTCGTGACCTAAGATAATGTGATTTATGGAGTTTTGCGGATAAATTGTTTTGTAATTTACAGCTCGGTATTAGTTAAAAAAGTTGTTATAGGATATAATTCTATTCATAGGTTCATAAATTAGCTGTGATGTATCGTTTCTATAGTATTCTTGGTGTGAAAAACAAAAAATATATAAGTTTTCCTTTGAAAATGCTTTATTTTATTTATTTTTTGTAACTCTTTTTTTTTTCTTTCTTTTTATGAAGAAGTTGTATTTGTTTTACTTTATCAATGCAATATTTTCTAATGTATGTTTAGCTTTTCTCTACTTACCTTTAGTAAATGAAATAAATACGTTGAAACAAAAACCCATTTCATTTATGCTCTCCAGCACTTAGTTTAATCATTGTTTTTGAGAATAAATAATTAAAATTATATCCATTGACCGTCGCGTATAAGAACCACGTTTGCTCTAAGCAGTTTTGATTCAGTAAAGCAGTTGATTTAATAGAGCGGTTAATTCAATATGGCTGTATTTTGTTCTGTTTCTGATGATTTGATTCATTACAGAAGCTTTCATTAACCGGTGTCTACTGTATTACAGTCGAAGTTCGTTCTAACGACTCTTGGGCTTCCAAACAAAAATGGTCGCTATGATGAGAGTACACTGTAGTGAAATGCACAAGATATTGCATGTATTTTAGTCATAGAGCGCCAAATCTCCCAATTTGGGAACCTTTGATTAAGATTTTTTTCCTCAGTAAGTAATGAAGATAAATATTTGAAAAATATTTTTTATTGAATAGCAAAGTACCTAACTTAATTGGTATTTTTTCAAAAAGTCTGTAATGAAAATTATATTTTTTAAAAATAGTTTAATTTTGGCAAAAAAGTTTGCATTTACTTCATAAGACAAAAATATCCTTAAAAATAAGAAAATCGAACGTAGAAGTTTAAAAACATGGAATATAAATCACTAGAGATCTTTTTTCAAGTCATAACAAACAGGAGTCAAGTAAATTAAGTTAAACGGGTGTTATAGCTGTTTATTTACACAGGTCCCAAAATGGAAGACTTGGCGTTTCTGACTAGCAGGAAATATCACGAGTAGCAGAGTTAAGTCCTCCCCCATTTTGCATGAATAAACACTCCCCTCTCTTTTATTTACTGTTGAAGGTCAACCCCTTTGTATTCGGGCATAGTAAACTATCTTTTGTTGTTCAAAAGCAGGTGCTTTTATCAGAACAAGTGACATTCCATTCGTTCTGTAGAATGTTCTAGGTAAACAGCGGTAACCAATCCTCCATAAGGACAATGGTGCACCTCCTCTAAGGGGGAATTAGACGTCCACTAGAATGATATTTAAATAATACACCCTCCCCCTCTCTTCTAAAAATTGTAATGCTGCAGTTTGCACTATCAGCCCCCTTTTCCCGTCCTTAGTAAGTTCCCATGGGGAGCGCTTTCCCGAAGCCATAGCAAGTGCCTTTCAGTAAAGGAGGTTCAATTTTAAAACCGAAATTTCTTTACATTTCTTGAAATTAAAATATAAAATTTTTGACTTAGCAGCAAGCTTTGAACAATATGGAGACAACAAATTGTACGAGTAATGCATTACCAGCAAATGAGTACAGTATCACTTGTTTGTCACCCGCCAGATTCTGATCAGATAATTGAGAGGGAAAAATTAATGATAATTGATCTATAATGGAATAAGTCTCAATTCGCATTTTTAGAATGTATTGCTATTTTTGTTATGACATCGGAGGAACTAGATATGTCACTAATACATCGACGTCAATCATACAGACCATTTTTTCTAAAAACATTCTGATATTATTTTCTCAAATATGTTGTGAAATAGACTATACAAAAAAAAGAAAAAAAAAGCCTTGCTATGAGAAAATAAATATAACGTTGCGCTGCTTAAAAACTTCTTAGTTCCGTTTTATAAAAGTCTAGGGCTAGTCTTCGTCATTTAGCCTCGCTTGAACCCTGACTATATTTTCATTAATTATGCCTTGGCATAATTAATGAAAATAACCTATCACTTATGTATGGTGTATGACAACCCTAAAGCTTCAGACTGAAAGATGGGAAATTCTCCGTGATAATTTCTTTTCACACAAAAAAATATGCTTTGTAAGTGAGAAAGTTTGCAAGTTATATATTTTAAAACTTTTATATACAGGGTGTCCACTCCAATCGTGGACCAATAGCTAATTTCTAAACCGTTAGAGATAAGCATATAGTTTATTTAGGAAAAAATCTCCAAATTATGAAAGGAATTTTGGGTCTATTCAATGTTTTTCAAAAAATCTAATTTTGAAAGAGTTACGACATTTAAATTTTTATACAGCCCCGCAGTCCTATCAATCATATTTAGTAAAACATTCTTGACACTGTAACGTTTAAAACTAAAAAAAAATCACTCTTCTACCACAAAAATTGACCGAGTTATGACGTTTTGAAAAATCAAGATTTTGAAGGATTTCGCATACGGTCCCTTAAGTGATCTCTCGATGACGTCATGAAATAATGCAAAATCTTGATTTTTCAAAACGTCATAACTCGGTCAATTTTTGTCGTAGAACAGTGATTTTTTTTAAGTTTTAAACGTTACAGTGTCAAGAATGTTTTACTAAACATGAATGATAGGACTGGGGGGCTGTATAAAAATTTAAATTTCGTAACTCTTTCAAAATTTGATTTTTTGAAAAACATTGAATAGACCCAAAATTCCTTTCAAAATTTGGAGATTTTTTCCTAAATAAACTATATGCTTATCTCTAACGGTTTAGAAATTAGCTATTGGTCCACGATTGGAGTGGACACCCTGTATATTAAATAATTTACCACCTTAATAATAAGAAAAATCTTTTAGTATCAATAAATAACTTTGTTAACTGCATGAAAATGATTTTTAGGTTTTTAAACTAGATTTAGTCAAATTTTATTCAAGCATTACTATTGTGGCAGAGATATTTATGTTATCCCCACTAAGAGCCAAACCTCCCATTTTGGGACCATACCATATCTCTTGACTACATAGATATTTTTTTAAAAATTTAAGCTACATATGATTAAAGATATGTATATAAAATATAAATTGTGGTTCATATAGCGGCGTTTAATGGGTTAAGGTCTAAAAATATTTTTTACGAGCTACTAATGCTTTAAAATGGGATCAAGAAAATAATAAAATAATACAAACTACTCATTAAATAAAAAAAAAAAAAACTTTAAAATAATACATTTAAGGTCAAAATGCACTGACACTTACTAACAGCAATCAATTAATTTTGATAACAGATCATTCTTAACTTTTTGAGGGGGAGATTTTTCCTTGGAATTTTAGTCTATCCTTCTATTTAAAGGCAATAGGGAAGTACCACTGGCCACCTTTTCTAGTGATTAGATAAACCTGTCAGCAGATAAGTAGATTCCGGGCTGCTTTCTTTCTTCCTTCTTTTACATATATACACAGGTATCATAAGACTTTTTTTTTTTCCTATTGTTGCCATTTTTAGTGAAATACAATCAGAAAACGAAATTTTGAACCAAAACATATCAATGTATTTTTCTCCTAAAAAAATTGAACATCAAACGAACTGTGCGCTACATATTTTCTTCATAGTATATATTTTCAGTATATGTTAAATTTATTTCGTGTTGTTGCATTTTGCTGATGAAAAACTTCAGTCTGAAATCGCGCGCACACTGATCGAAAACCACACTTTGAGACCGCTTAGCTGAAGAAAGCGACAATCTTCAACCGAAATAACTATAGTCATCAACCGTATCATGTTTAACTGTAAAATCGGATATTTTGGGAATCGAGAGAGATATTAGTGTTGATATTATTTTATACTTCTGTACTAGTTAAGTAGGGTGAGTTCTGGTAAGTGCGTACCCTTTTTTTCAAAGTTCATGTTCTCAAGGATGCTGCTCTGTTGAAAAATCTTGTACACTCAAAATTTTTTTTTAGTTTTCTTTCCAGATCCTTTACAAAGATTTTCAAGCATATAATATGTCAAATAAACCATAAGCATAGGTTTTGTGACCTGGTTTATGACACCTATTCTAAGGTACGCACTTTCCCTACCTGGCGGGGTAAGTGCGTCCACCTTAAATTATGTGAATATGAGCAGGAAAAAACTTCTGGCACATATTAAATATGTTAGGTAGTTGCCTTGGGATAATTCCTAATACTAGAGATCAGCACTTGCTTGCATGGCTGAAACGCAATCAGTGATATCCCACGTGTCTTGCGAACATCTGTGATTTGAAGATTGAGAGTATTGTGTTTGTGATTCTTCCTCTGTCCTTTTAATAAAACCAAGTGAGCAAATGTAAGTTGTTTTTATTCAGTAATAATCACTTATAGTCTACATAGTTTATTTTGGTTTAATACATTAACCAGTCTGTGTTTAAGCCAGGGTTCGCACTTACCCCTTCTTAAATGTAAGATGAGACATGTGCGTACAATAACGTTGCTGTAAGTGCGTACCCCTGTGATTTTCTTTAATTCTATTTGTATGGTAGATCGTTAGGTGACCTGAGTGAACAATTCGCTTTTTTTTCTTTTTTTAAAAATAAATACGGTTTTAAAATATTTTTCTTATTAGAATCAGCAGCAGTAAGAAAAAACACAAAATAAAGAGTAAAAACAAAAAAATAATAATAATTGATCATGATATGATACTTGTACTTTTTTTTTCTTGTACATTGAAATAGTTTTTCACAAGGTGTTCTTAATTTTCTTAAATATAATTTATTCATTACTCCACCTTCGCTTTTTGAATCGGTTCCTTATTTAGTGTTTCACTTAATTTCATTGCTTCATTTGTCATTCCAGTTTAAATAAAGTATAGTTTATGATCGCTATTCTCAACGAAAAATTTACTAACTGATATCTAAAAGCCAATATATTTCAGAGGTAATGAATACAATTGAAATCTTATGCCGCATTTAATGTAAATATAAATACTTGATACAAATTACGTCGGATTTATAACCGGCTTATAAAAGAGTTATAAGCAAAATTAAAGGTGAATTACTAGAGTCGGATTTTCCACGTAATGGTACACACTTGCCTCATCATAATGGTACGCATTTGCTCCGCATAATAGTACGCATATGCCTCATGATAGTGGTACGCACTTGCCCCATCATAATGGTACGCACTTACCCCCACCTTACTTTAAAGAAAGGGAAAGTGCGTACCGTCATATAAACAAATTTTAGTTACAGTATTTGATCAAAATACCCCCATGTATATTATTAGCAGCTATTACTCAAAAGAAACAACTTGCATTTCTTGACTTCAATTGCTTGGTATGACTACAAGAGAAACTGAAACAAAACCTTCTCAATCTTTACTTTAGAGTTTTTTTGAAGACATTTAAGTTGTCTCTGATTGTGTTTCGTCTATTGATTCCTGGCCTGAATTCTACTTATTGAAATTATCATTAGACAGTTATCTAACATACTCGATGCGTTACAGAAGCCATTTCAGGACAGTATTCATTTAATTCCCAGTGGACGCACTTACCACGTGGACGCACTTACCAGAACTCACCCTACAACATTCAATCACCTTAAAGAAACTGGTACGTACTCCATAATTAAGCGGGAAAAAGTGTTTTTTGTTTAAAATAAGAGACATAACATCGGTGCGATAAATGATATCATGATGTACCTTTTCTTTCCTAAGTAGGTCATATCGTTATTATTGATGTGTTTTTACTTCAAATATGTGACAGAAGGCCTGGCTATGACGGAGGAGATTTAAAAATTAAATTGTTGTATAACAAAAAATAAATTTTAATTTAAATAGATAAATCCGTTATAAAATATCCTGCATGGATATTTTCCTGGTCAGAGGGGTAAAACTAACAGCAGATCTACCCTAAAAATGCAAACATAAAAAGGTTAATCAGCTAGTAATTCCAACTACTTAATTTTGGCTCTAGTAAAATTACTTTTAAGAATTATCGATCCTTTAGTGTGAAACCCTTTGTAGGACTTGAATAAAATAACTGTTATGTTGTGATACTGTATTAAAAACCATTCTCATTTAAACTACAAGCTAAAAATGTTCACAGTCAAAACCCCAATGTATACGTTAAAAATAAAAATCTTATTAGTTACTGTTTTCAATTTTTCTCATAGATAAAACAAATGTTTGTGAAGAAGGATGGGATATAAGGTCGACTTTTATATTCCGGGCTTCATGTTATTTAGATAAAGTTCTTATGCCAAAGCAGCATTTAACCATACTACATTCAATATCAAACACCATATAGAGTAGTTATTTGCCTTGCTTAACAAACCGCAAACACACAACAAATTGAATTCATTCCTAAACAAAGGCAAAACAAGGTACTTCACCCAACCCTGAAAAGGCAATGCAATCTCTTAGCGAAAAAATTACAAGCTTAATACTCCCCCTAATGAAAACAAATTCTCTTAGAAATGCTTCACCACGACAGAACTTATTTCCTGTTCGCTCCAAACTCTAGAGATTTGCGTTCTTTACAAATCCCAATGCTGTTTCTCTATTCTGAGCGAGACTTCTAAATGCATACAATTCGAAGCCGGAGAAAAGGAACCGAGAAGGAACAGAAAAAGGGTCTAAATTGGTCCGGCCCAGCTTTTCACTGCAGCTTTACTATCGATCTTTAAAAGGAGCCTTGGGTAAACTTTGAAAGGTTCTCTCTTGGCATAACAGTTTATTTTTACTCACATTTTTTTTTGCCAGGATATTAAATGTCGGTTTTGGGAAAATATTCCTCTTTGCACTCCGTTTGACATTTTCGAAGAATTTCAAGTTCTATTTTACATTCAGTCAACGTTGTCAACTCTTATTGTTCTCAAGATAAAGATTACAAGCTTTTGGGATTTGTTTAAAAAGGTTTGAAAGGCTTAGATGACTTCTTGGGATACGAAGAGTATTTTTACTCAAAGATTTGCTATATTTTAACCACCAAAATTCATTTCATAAATATTTAAAAGGTTTATTTTAAACAGCGAAAAGAGCTACAAGTTTCAATAAGTAATCAAAAATATACAACAAGTTATACGGTCCAAGATAAATTTGCTGTTTGAGATTTTTAGTTAAAACTTACGCATTGAAAAAATAAACAAATTTTTATTCCACGGAAAAAAATGTTTTAATTCTAAAAGAATAAATGAGATGGCCGTAGTTGGTGACAGAAAATTTCTGTCATACGAAAATTAAGCGGATAATGATTCCAGTACAAGAAACAAAAAATTGTTTCGGTTGCAAAAACACCGTAAGAATAGAAAATGCTGCATTTTTTAAATATTTTCAGACAAATTTTTATTTTTTGGATCGTTGTGAGCTCATTCGGGTTTGAGAACGTTTTCATCTACAAATATAGTATTTTCTCATAACTTTATATTCTAACTTATATAAGAAACAAATCGCCTACACATATACAACTAAACTGCGAAGTTAGTGGTTTTTCCTAATTAACCGCACGGAACTGATTTACAAAGATAATTTTATCACAAAGAGAACAAGTTTGGAGGGCTGTCGAACCAGATAATTTGATAATGTGCACATTCAGCTACTGGATTATGTGTTTTGACCTGTCAGTCAAAAATGCTTCATTCCAAGGAATCTATCTCACCAGAGAGTGGCTTATCATTGCAAAATATTCTGAGTTGTAGGGAGAGACTGCTTTAAGTAGACCTCTACCTAAATTTTACTTGAAACAAATACGAGAATTAAGTAGTAAGCTGCTCTTTAGTGGTAGAAAATCAAAGTGGTTTAAGCGTTTTAGACCCGCGTAGCTTCAGTTACAACCTTGTTTGTTGTTTGAAAGCGTGAAATAGTATTTTGATTACTTAAAACTAGTTGATTTGATTAGAATTAGGATTTGCTCCATAAGGTGAGTATTTTTCTAAGTTTTAAACAGTACATAACAGCAGTATTAATAATGTCATGGGCTACATTGTGTTCCTTATTTAAAAGATTTTAATGCAAGTTAAAACTTAGCGCGTTTATCTTCATTGGTATGGATTTTCATTTATAATGTTAGACCTAAGGTCCAACTTATTAATGGAGAAATGATTGTTTTTACGTATTTAATCTATAAACTATTATATTGCAACACTTTGAATCCATATAATATTCATGTAACAAAGCTCTAAATCTATGATGGAATATATACTTTCAATGTGTTATAGTACATGTTTTCAAGCTAGCGAAGTTAATCTCTTAAAATGACAGAACAAGTAATTTCAATTCCATTTGTAGTTACTAAAAACAATGAATCCAATTGACTGTAAGTCAATAGGACTAAATCTTATTTAATGATATTTGCTAAAAGCATTTTTTTGTTTACTGTTGCAGTATCTTTCTTTTGAAAATTCTTGATTTTAGAGCAGTTCATACAAAAAATAACAGTTCCAAGTAAAGAGAAATAATGAAACACCTTTAAGCATAGGGCTACAAGCATTTGGAATAATTTATCGCAGCACTTTTGCACAAAAGGTTCTTGCGCAATTTTCATTTGGGGTTGCTAAATTGACTAGGACAAGTTGAAGGGTAAATCATGTAGATACGTATGCAGACATTACAATTCATAAAAATTTAAAAAGAAAATAAATGCCTGAAACAAGTAAAGGAAGAACTATGAAAGAGAAATGTTTGCTTTATAACATATATTCACTGATACACTGTAAAAAATAAATGATGTTTTTACAGCATAATAGAGCTGATTTTATAGTAATAAACTGTAAAAATTGCTAATTTACAGTAATAAACTGTAAATTTCATAATTTCACAATTTATTACCGTACATTTTACAGATTTAACTAGGAACCTCTGCTGCCAGTACTATACTGCTGTTTTTACAGTATAATGCAGCTAAATTTGGGGGCAATGAAATACAAAATTGCTAAATGTACAGTATGAAACTATAAAATTGTTAGTTTTACAGTTTATTACTGTGCATTTTACTGTTTTAAATTGGAACCTCGGCTATCAGTATTATACTGTAAAAACAACGGTTCATTTTTTGCAGTGTGTAAATAATGTTTTCTACCTTTACTTTTTAACAGACTTAAGGTTTTTTTTTGCCTTATGAAGTAAATGCAAGCTTTTTTGCTAAAATTACACTATTTTTAAAAAATATAATTTACATTACAAACTTTTTGAAAAAAATATCAATTAAGTTAGGCACTTTGCTATTTAATTACAAATATTTTCAAAACATTTATCTTCATTACTTACTGAGGAAAAAAATCTTAATCAAAGATTCCCAAAATAGGAGACTTGGCGCCTAATGGGTTAAAAACAATTATAAACAAACTCTTTAGACATATCTTGCAAGAACAAGCAAGAACCCTACTTAAACAAATTTAGAGTTTAAAACAATATAATTGCTTTTATATGCAACTTTTACTATCTTGATACTAGTTTCGCAGCTTTATTATTTTTTGAACGCCTCCGTATTTTGGCACGAAATTCTGAGCATTAAAAGGAAGATTCAATATATGTTATGCATTAGTTGTAATGAAAATAGTGTATGCTCGTTGATTCGTTTTCGTTAGAGCTTTTTTTTTTTTTTTTTGATGGGACAGAAGAAAAAGTATTTATGAGAACACACTGAACTGCTTACTAATATTTAAAATTCATGTGCGCCAGCATTAAACTTCTCTAAATTTAACATAAATTCAGAGAAAAAATGAATCTGTTGCTTAAATCCTTGTACATGCCTCTTAGAATGCTGAATTTTTGCTACAAACTACTCATAATAACACAAGCATTAAAAGTATTATTATGCACAGTACACGTGTAATTATAAATTTTACTAGTCTAAAACTACTTTGATTTTATGTTCTTTTTATCAAAAAAAATCCGATTTTTTAAGTGTACTGAAACACAAAACGGGTTGTAGGTAATAATGAAAAAAAAAATCCTACCTCAATTATGGCTAGAAAAAAGTTTCAGAGTGAATAAATGAAGATAGGAGTAAAAAATAAAAATAACGCAAAATAACCCTTGGTCCCATTTGCATTTCAATATCATACTTAATTAATTCAAAGAAAACCGCTTTTGGTTTAAATCTCGGTATTAAGAAAACAAATTAGCTTGGCTTTACGCCAAATGCCTCTCATCCATTCTAAGAGACTTTAAGAAGCTGTGTAGATTCCTAAAGTTTAGTCTAAAGTAGAAGATAAGTATTTTTTCTTAGAAGTTGTGTGCTTCCTTCTGTACAAATTTAGGGAACTGTCTCATAAATTAAAAGAAAAAGCGGAAAAACCTCAACTGAGTTTGAAATTGGACTGTGAGTAATCTACTATGATATATGCCAACCATGCATTAAAATTTAAATGAACCACATGTTCTCTTGACTTATGTTTCATTAACAACCATGGTTAGTAATTCAAGTAGTGTTTTCTAATTAATGATATGGCTAACACTATATGAAGACATATGACAATAACTAAACTTCCCATGGCGTAAGTTAATATTAGATAATTGTGTTAAGATAAGTTTGTGTGTGTGTGTGTGTGAATGACAGAAACGGACATTTTATTGATAGTTTGGGGGAAACCAGTAATTATGCTGTTGATGTTTTTTAAAGCACTAAAGCAGTAACACGTTTCGAAGTTGCGAGAAAGTCCTTTTTAAGTGCAAAATCCAGCTATACCAGACAGAAAGTGTCTGTTCGAAATCTTGTAGATTACCGAAAAAAAATATTCTTCTACATCAGCCCAACTTTTATGAATTCACGAGTTGTATTTTATCTTTTAAACACACGTGGAGGGCAACTTTTTATTTGTTGTTATTTTATACTTTTATCATTCAAATTAATATGACAAATGAGTTTAATTTGTGCATATAGCAATAAAATGAATTGATGAAGTGAAATAAACAAAGAAATAACGGTAACAAAAGCATTGATTTACGTAGGCCTTTTTAACTTCTTCACCTGCTTCAGCATCTGTAAATGCTGTTGCATTTATTCATTCTATTAGAGAGTTTAAAAGGGCGCCTGTCCGTATTTCTAGGTTTCCTTAGTTTAGTTTGAATTTAAAACATAATAGTTTCTAACCAAGTTTATCATTACCCCTCGTAGTGATTTGACGAGCTACCTTTTTTGATACCTATGCAGTTCACTATCATTTAAACGCATCTAACAAAAACGTAATTAGTTAGTGTTATTAATAAACGTTCTGTAGTAGTAAATTTTAGATCTGAAAAGTAAGAATGCAATTATATTGCATTAGTTCACAAAGCTTGTGTCAATTTTTAAATTCAATTATGCCTCTATCTTTTGGGTTTATCGTCAAAACTACAATGCAAAAATAAATTGTTTTTGCAGTATAATCCAGCCAATTTTATAGTAATAAGCCGGAAAAACTGCTAATTTTACAGTAGTAAGCAATAAAATTGATAATTTTATCGTAACAAACTGTTAAATTTGCTAATTTTACAGTTTATTCCTGTGTATTTTAGAGTTTTAAACTGGAACCTCTGCTACCAGGATTGTACTGCTATTTTTGCAGTATAATACAGCTAATTTTATGTTTACAAACTGCAATGTTGCTAACTTTAGTAATAGACTGTAAAACGTCTGCTTTCAGTATTATACTGTAAAAATTTGCTATTTTTGCCAGTGTACCACAACCTTATGATGCTATAAAAGAGGTAGAGAGTACATGTGTAACTGTTTAAAGCGGAAAAATATTCTATATTTACCATTGCAAAAATGAAACAATATATTTGTTAGAATAAACAAGCTATGCAAACAACTTCTGGCTTGCATTCTTTTCCAAAGTAATTCTAGATCTGACTCTTTTACTCTATTCCCTAAATAATAAAAATCGAAAACACATAATATGGCACAGTAAAATCTAAGTTACGACCTGGCTAAGTCCACACACGGAAAACAAGCACCAAACCGTAAATGTCAGAATATTTTTCTAGTCTCTAAATTCTTAGTAAACAAACAAAAAAAAAAGTCTAGCTTTATGCTTTGCGTTTTTACGAGTCCTTCTCTTTTAGTTATCGTCCAAAACTTTAAACTATAAACTCCTAAAGTATCAAGTAAAATTTGAAATTGGTAAACTATTCTCTGAGTTTTAAGAGCTACTTTTTGAGGATAGGTATAATTGCTGTACATATCTAAAATGATGATTTTTACTTTCGTTTACATAATACAGAAAGCATTGTAATCGTGACATTTCCCCCAGCTTTTGGATTAGAATTTCATTTTTCGCATACCCGAATGATAGTCGGTATTTTTTTCTTTTGTCCTGGTTGCACATACATTTGTACCCATGAGCGTACGGCCAAACGAAGCAGTCACGTTGACAATCCCCCCCCCCCGTTGACAAGTAAGAGTTTTCTTGTCATGTCTGTAAGTACGTATGTATGTATCTGCTTATGTCGGTGAATAAATGTATGAAAGTTCGAATATACGCATGTATGTACATTGTACATAGTTAAAATGTGTAAATATGTAAATAAAGTATGATTTAGAGCATGTTTTAAACATTTCTATTTGCATACATTATTTTTTTTTTTAATTTGGACAATAGACAATCTTCTCGAAGAAATGCAAAAATATTCAGTTCAGAAATTAAATTTTACAAGGCTTCTTCCCTTTCCCTAAAACGAGGTTCAATCTTAACTAATTTGGACGGTACAAATGTCTCCATTAAGTCATTAACCTAGTTCAGAAAGCAGACGAAAAATTTTTCCTATTACATAAGTAAATGGGGCTTGTTTAATTAAATAGTTTGATCTTACCGGCTGGTTACTCAACTAAACTTTTCAGCTCAATATTATAAATTCTATTATCAGTATAGAATCATTATTAACAAAAACATCATTTATGTTATACAATTCTAGTTGTGAACTTTATCAAAATGCTTAGTTGATGATAATACACTTACAGTACACGAATCTTTAAAAAATATATATAACATATACTATTTATAAAATAGTAAATATATTTTACTTGTAGTAAGACTACTTTTTAAATTATTTTTTAAATAAACTAGCTGACGCTTGGTAGTTTTTCTAAAAAACGTCAAAAAGTGTTTTTTTTTGCCTTTTGTCTTCTGATATTTCGCCAACAATGCGGAAAAATATCTTTAAAATGGTTCCTTTCTTATGAGGTTTGATGAAGTATTAGGAGATCAATGAAATACCAGCACCCCCTCGACCCTCCCCCCATAAAAAATATGATCGAAAAGTAGTAGGGGAATGTGGGGCAAAGTGAAATAGTTAAGATAGCAGACCTATTTCAAAATGAACGCATCAGAAATTTGTTATGAAAATTATTGTACATAAAGATTCAATAATGTATTTTGTATGACAACTTGCGTTGAAATATTATTTTTCATTTTTGGCAGTTATAAAAAAATCAAAATAAATAAAATATATATATATATATAATTTGTTTTAGAAAAAAACCTAATCATATTCACGTTTCACCTAAACTGGCTACATCGGGGGAAAATACTGTTAAAGGATGCCCTGTTTTTGAAGTTGGATGAATTATTGAAGAAGTCACGTTGTCAAAAAATTAGAAAAGAAAACAAAAAAACTTGCCTTAAAAATGATAGTTTTTCTTTCCTATTTCTTTGTTTTCAAGTTTAGTTTCAATACGATTTTCAAATTGTTTAGAAGTTTTGTCCCTTTTATATCCAGTTATTAATATGACGGATCCTGTATCTTTGAATTAATATTAAGTTATGAAAGCCAATCCATTTCTACCTTTTCTATCTGACTTTACATGATATCCATTAAACGTCTTCAGTCAATTTTGCTTAATGAAATAGCCAATTCGGTCCGAAAAATATTCTAATGAACAACAGGTTCTGACATTTCATGACAACAAATCATGACATTGTGGTGCTTTGAAAATGCATTAATTTGAGAAAACTAAACTTTTCACCGATATTCCATAAGCCCTGCTCAACTAAAATAACTCCGCTGCTTCCAGGAGTTTTGCTTAGCATCTGGGCTTTTGTTAGAAAAAATGTATGAATAACTGAAATAGTGATAATGTTTTTAAAAAGTAGTACCGTTACCACATGCATTATACATTGTTTTTCAGTCAAAATAAATGGACCCTCTAACCTCCAGATATCAGAAGAAAACGATATATTTGTTGCCACAAACGTTTGGAATCATTAGCATCAATTTGGACGAGTTTAGACATAGATGTACAGCACGAAGTTTTAACTATGATGCTTGGATAGAATGGAATACCATAAACAGCTTCCTTTCTAAATAAAGACTCATTAAAGAAGCAGTAACTTTAATAAATGTATTGAAATGACAAGAAGGAAGTCATTATATTCCATTTTAACAATTACAGGAACTATAAACAGTTTTAGAAAGTATTTACGGAATCAATTACCTGTTTATAATTTTAATTGTTATGTCTCAACCTATACACATTTAGGTCACAATTATTTGAAGTGATTATGAAGTAAATATAAATGGTGCTACTTGTCCCGGTTAGTTTTTCGTGAAGATATACTTTTTGTGACATAACTCGTACACTGCAAAAAATGAATCGTTGTTTTTACAATATAATATTGGCAGCCGAGTTTCCAATTTAAAGTCGTTGAATTTCACAGTAATAAACTGTAAAACTAGCACTTTTACAGTTTCGTACGGTAAAGTTAGAAAGTGTGCAGTTTATTGCTGTAAAATTTAGCTGTGTTATACTGTAAAAACAACAGTATAATACTGGCAGCAGAGGTTCCAGTTAACAACTGTAAAATGAGCAGTAATAAACTGCAAAATTAGCAGTTTTGCAGTTTATCACTATAAAATTAGCTGTATTGTACTGTAAAAACAACATTCATTTTTTACAGTGAAGGGATTAAGTTTTTTTTTTTAATTTTTTTATGTATATTTTGTAAAAAAAACAGTCAATTTCAGTCAGTCGATGTGTAAGCATGCTCTCCAGAACCGTAGGAATTCAGGAGTACACATAGTTAACATAGAGTAATAGGATTTGACTAATTATGCAATGCTATAGAAAACCTACACCGCAAAAAAAAAGCTTTATTTTACTGTATGTACTGGCCGCCGAGTTTCCAGTTTAAAGTTGTAAAATGCACAGAAATAAACTGTAAATTTGCTGATTTTACAATTTATTACTGTGCATTTTAGAGTTTATTACTGTGCATTTTACAGTTTTAAACTGAAACCTCTGCTGCTACTATTATACTATAAAAACAAGTTTATTTGTTGCAGTGTAGTCAATAAACAAATCTCTAACTAACATACTAACAGCATTCAAAGAAATATCTCATCAAAATCATTATCAAGTGGTAATAATAGCCGCTGTTCCTTTGCGCATGAAAATACATCTCATGCGAGGCTTTAAATATTTTTAACGCAATTATTTTGTTATTGACTAACTTTTGGATAAATTGCAGCAGTTGCGGGAAAAAGTAAAAACTAGAGGAAAAACAATATGAAACGACACTTATTTCAAAATAAATTACATTTTATTGTTTATCTTTTAAAAACCAGAACATATACATTACCGTAACCCCCCCGTTGCATCGCTCATTCGAATGTAATCCGCTGTTCTTTCGTCTCCCAAAAAATAACATTTATGAAATACATGTTTCTTTACGTTTGAGATTACAGAAAACAATACTAGAGCTTCATCAGATAAAGTAATTTCCTTTTTAAATCAACAAATATAAATGGCTATTTCGTATACCCTTATATCGATGCAGTTTAAGCTGGAACTTTTGATTAAGAGCAAGAATCTGAGAAACTGTCACGCTTAGCATTATGAGGGCATTCATGACCTCTCAGATTTTCTCCCAAAAATTACCAAATGTTTATTATCTTATTGTTTAACTCCAATTTTCTTTTTGTACATGGAATATAGAAGGTTGAAACTTTACAAAATGAATGTTAAATTTGTGTTAAGTTGTTGCCGTAAGGTCAGTGAAGGCCCCCAAAACAAGGCATTTTTGACGTTTTTTAGATTTTTTGAGGTCCAAAAACAGCTTGTACATTTCAGTTAGCACGGCAAAAGTAGTGTCGTTTGAAAGACCAGTGTAAGCACTTTAAAATAATGTATAAATAACCGAGGAAAGTTCAACGTGCTTTTAGTTGCGTAAGGCCGAAATATGAAAAATGTCATATTTTACCCATATTCAAACGGTCATAACTTCTTCTGCCAATAACATATTGAAATATTTTTTTGCCAATGTCACACTCTATTCTTTGTCTTAACAGAACACTTGAGTTCTTTGAGGCGAAATGTAAAAAAAATTTTTTGAAAAAAAGTACAGGAAAAAATAAATTTTTTGTAAAAAAAAATTCACATTTCGCCTTAAAGGACTCAACTGTCCTGTTAAGACTAAGAATAGAGTATGACATTGGCAAAAAAAAAATTCAATATGTTATTGGCAGAGGAAGTTATGACCGTTTGAATATCGGTAAAATATGACATTTTTCATATTTCGGCCTTACGCAACTAAAAGCACGTTGCGGTTATTTATACATTATTTTAAAGTGCTTACACTGGTCTTTCAAATGACACTACTTTTGCCGTGCCAACTGAAATGTACAAACTGTTTTTGGACCTCAAAAACGCTAAGAAACGTCAAAAATGCCTTGTTTTGAGGGCCTTCACTGACCTTACGACAACAACTTACCACAAATTTAACATTCATTTTGTAAAGTTTCAACCTTCTATATTCCATATACGAAAAGAAAATTGGAGTTAAACAGTTCCTGGTGAGAGTTTTGGCTCACGGCAACTTCCATGTCTTGAAAATCTGCTTAATTTTTGATGCAGCACCCATCTTTAGGGGTCCATAAAAACTTAACAACTCAACTTTAGAGCAAAACATTCTGGATTTGGTCTTTCAATAAGATAATAAACATTTGGTAATTTTTGGGAGAAAATCTGAGAGGTCATGAATCACAGGCGTGACACTCTCTCAGATTCTTGCTCTTAATATTCCACGAAAAACATTAAACGTGTTATAATTTTGTACATTTTTAATTTGAGAAAAAAAATCTCCAGACTAAATTTCATTTGTTTTGTTAAGAAAATCGTTTTAATATGATAATAAACAAGTCCCGTCATTTAGCGGGATTCAGGGGGTCAATTGCCTCTCCCCCTTTTGACTTTTGGAATTCAATGTATTTGCAAATAAGTGGGCGCGTCCCCTCCTGGAAAAATGTAAAATGACAGGCCTGTAATTAACCAATATTTTTTAGAAGCACGTTTCATTAGCTATTGGGACGTTTCACGGTATTTGTCACATAGGGGTGTCCGTAATAAAACTTTTTAAAAGTTTAAAATTTTTATATATATTGAAAAGTACATTCTAAAGTATATGAATATCATATTGTTTTCATAGTTCTCTTCATGTTAAGTTTGTAATTGCACTCAGAACATTGGAAACACAATTTTCACTGTTACGGACTCTACATTGAATTTTTCTTTAAAAACTAAACTTTTATTCCAATTATTGTTACGGACTTTACAGTCATCATTTTCACAATCCATAATTTTTTATAGAACGCACTTTTTGATAAGCTATATTAGAGGTGAGCCTTTACTTTATCTGTCAGAAGTACTAGTTTTGGCTTAAAAATCGGTTTAAGCCAGTATTAAAGAAAAATTCAATGTCCGTAAACAGTGACAATTTTATTTTCAATGTTCTGAGTGCAATTACAAACATAATATAAAGTGAACTATGAAAACAATATATCCATATACTGTAGAATGTAATTTTTCAACATATATAAAAATTTTAAACTTTTAAAAAGTTTTGTTACGGACACCCCTATGTCAAATACCGGGAAATGCCCTATTACATTAATTGAATTGCTACTGAATATTTTTCCAAATTGTTAAGATTTCGCAAAACTCGATAACGTTTCTAAAATTAAAAATGTTGACAATCAAGTATCATTTTACAATTTGTGGTACAAAATTGACTCAAGCAGATAGAAACTACTCTTGTTTCATAAGCGTAATTATCAAAAACGGTTGTTTAGATTAAATTAACATTGCTTTAGAAAAAGCTTTAAACATTTATGTATTTCTCGCCATTATCCAATCCACTTTGCATAGCAACCGCACTAAAGATCTTACGCGAGCGCGTGGACTTAAAACTTATAACAAATCAATTTAAAGCACTTTAAATCTAGAATTTTTCTCCAGCTTATTTCAAACGAAAGAATTCATCTGGAACGTACAAAGTGAAAGAACTGAAAAAATATTAAGTTAGTAGCCGTGCTTAGTCGCTCGTGAAAGATACTTCCATTGAACCGTCGTCTCCATTAGTTGAGTAGTTTTAGAAGCCGGTTTCGCAAACTTATTATCTATTGCTTCTTTGTCTTAAAGAAGTTTCACACACCATTAATTTATCACTTTTTCAACACCTAACATTGTTTTTAGTTAGTGACTGGGCGTAACCACTTGGATGTCCTTTAATTTTTAAGCAGCTTGGGAGCAGCTGCGAATTGTAACTAAATTAGAAAATAAATAAGAAGAGTATTTATTGTTTCATGCATGAAGCACTGGCTTCGTCTCAATTAGTATGAAGTAAAATATCCTTAACTTTTCTTCAACGAGAGCTTTTCTACATAGTTAGTTTAAACTTGAAAGGGCATCCTAGTGGTTTAAGTAATGAATTGTTATTTAGGATCGTGTTCCGAAATTATGACACTAGTTGTCTTAACTAAAAACAAACAACATATTAATTTTTTGTATTGACCAATTATATAAATCTGTTCTTTTAACGTTACGTACAGCAACCAGTGGGAATTCAGTTTTAAAAAGGCTAATCATAACGTGAGTCTTTAAATCGTGGCACACATTCAAGAGAAAGAGATAAAATCTTCTTGTTGGAATTGAATGAAGTATAAAACATTGTAAGATATGAAATAAATAGATTCAACAAGGATTTTGCATTGATTTAATCATACAGTTATCTACCATAGTTTAATTAAAATATGTATCATCCGCTTCTGTATCAATTATACTTAATGTTAATAAAAAAGGATGTCATTCACGTTTTCATTACTTTCTCAGATCTTACATGAAAATTAAATTTTTTATATATATTTCAAAAAAAAATCCGAAATACTGACACCACAGAAACACTTCACCTCGTTAAACAGGTTTTCCATTGTGAAGCAAAGCTCATTCATGCAGTTAGACACTTTTATATGAAGCCCGTATGAAATGAGAAAATAATAGTTCTTGCATAATGTAAAATTGTTATAACTGCAAAAATATATTTATAATCTAAGTAATAATGTTAATCGTTAGCAAAAATTCTGGAAGACACCACTGCACTTAAGTTCTGTTTACGGATTTGTTAGTGCAAATTTTTGAAATAATCAAAATTAAAAAGCTTTAATCAAACATTAATGTCATAATTTAACTCTCTTTAGCTACCAAAACGCAGAATAAATACGGCATAATAGCAAAAGCTCAACTACTGAATAAAAATGCTTTAATTTCACAATGGCCTGGAAAATACTTGACTTCAAACACTTTTTTAATGAAATTGAAAGCATCGCGTTAGACTTTGATGTTCGTAAATTTAAATCTCTGAAAGTTAATTAATTTTAGCACTAATAGAAGTTTCTGCTAAGTAAACTAGATTCGCTTAATCCTATTAGTTTTAGCAACGCAACTTGTCACAAAATATCGAGACAGTTACTATTGTCAAAGAAATTTGATAAAACTATAAGAGTTGTGAAAAATGTGTTATAATTTGCATATTCGTTGCTGCAACTCTAGCTGATTATTTCATAGTATTCATTCACCTTTAATGGTTATAATAGAGCATTTTTATGTTCACGGAATGCAGAAAAGCAAGTTATCACTTTTCTAAGTTAGCCTCAATGCAAAAGCTGCTGCTGGAAAAAAAAATCCTATTATATAATGTTTCATACATTTTAACAGTATAATTTTCACTGTTCTTGATATCGCTTTTTATGCGGAAAAAAAAGCGTGATTTGTAATGGTACATTTTTTTACATGCGAAAAGTTGTGTAATTGGCTAAAATGCATACATTGCATCGCAACTGAATAGCTATTCACTGAAAGATCCGATTTTTTTTTTTCATTTTAGAAAATATCATTATGGTATAAGTATTTATTTTAAAGTTCATAGAATCCCAAAAAAGAAGAGAAAGGTAGTTTTCTTGACTTTGCAAAACCAACTAGTCATCGCTTTAACTTAAGCGGGAGTCTGAAAATTCCTTAAAATGCACTGTATGAAGTAAGCAATCAGAGATAGGCCTAATGAAAGGAACTTGAGGGCTTAACTTTTATCCCCTAATATCCTTGCTTAAATCCATTTTCTATCCCTAATATGTTAATACAAAAACATGTAGCGTCCTATATGCCAAAACCAATACGTAGGAATAAAGTTTGACTTAATTTTAGTTTCGCCCTTCAAGACAAAGTTCCGAATGAATTAGTACGATTAGATATTAGGAGAGATCGACGCTATGTCTTCTATATGTCTACATATTTTAACATTTTTTTATTATTTATTTAAAACTTATACAAGTAATTAACGTTTTACTCTTAAGTTTTGCCCTACTACAACAATGAAGTTCCGCAAAGCTGCTTTGACCAGTGGCTTTAAAGATGCCGAACTTCTGGAAACAAATTAATTTCAACAACATCAGAACTTCCCGCTGATTAAATTAGGTTCTCTAATCCTATTATTCAATGCTTTGCAGGACTACCTTTTCCATTAGTAAACCGTCACTAATTAGCAGGCAAACACAGTTTACACAGGAAACTGCTTTAGGTTTAAGTAGAACTGAAAGACAAAATTCTTTCTTTAAATAAATAAATCACGGAAATTCAGCTTTGGCAAGAAGAAGCCTTCAACTAGCGCAAATTGCTTCTACAGTTACTATTGATTTATCACATGCTTAAATAAAACTTAAACTCTCATTTTAAAAGCCATTCTTCTTTAAAGTGCACATGTGTTATACTAAAACTGTACCGTAAAATGGGGTGTATAGGAACAGCGGGGTCAATCGGAACAAAACTTCCAGACCGTACAAAGAAATTCTTCATAAATATACTATTGGGTATTTTTCGCCATTAATTTTTTTTTTAGAAAGGTAAGATCATAGGAAGTAGGAAAAAATTACTTTTGTCAATCTGGCAACGCTACTGGCTTCTAAGGAGGGCTGTACGTGGAATGCTAGAAAACATCACATTTGCATAGACTGCAAAACTTCATATGCAAGAACAAACCTTCTTATATTTTAAACCTAAGAGTGGTATGTTTCAATTATACATGTATCTGAACAACAGAATACCACATTAGAATTTTTATTTTTTATAAATTGTGTCATAAAAATGAAGAATTCTGAAAAATGCCATTGGAAAAAAAATTGCGGGGTGAATCGGAACACTTTGTTCTGTTGTTCCAATTCAAACTTATTTGAAGGAAACTGTTTGAAAAATCAAGATTCTAACCCCAAATTCTCTAATCAAGACAAGGACAATGATTTATTACTGTTTATCCCTTCTCGTGAGCAACTAGATCTTAGAATGACAGAAAGTTGCAGATTTCATAAGATTTTTTCTCCAGGAGACTTCTTTTTATTTAAATACGAGGAGGAAAGTCATATAGACTTGAGATAGCAAAAGGCAAGCACACAGACAGTGATTAATAAGCGAAAAAATCTTTCAGGACAATCCCCGAAACCCAGAGATTTTAAGAAACTAAAGAAAAGGCAAAGATCATCCCAGAAGATGCTATGAAAAAACTTAAGCCAAGTCACAATTGCTAGTTTTAAGGACAAGTACATATTTGTGGACGACATGAGTGACTTCCATTCGTGTTAAATCTTTGTATTTCAATTCAAAAGCATTTCTTAAAATTACTTTTCATTTCTCATAAGTTCAAAATTATTTTGAATTTTGACAAATTATAAACGTTTACTGGTATTGAAATTATACTTTTATTTGACAGTAATTATCTGTTCTTGTTCTCCCTCATCAATATTACTCATGTTTGTGAGACCTATTACAGGTTTCATGGAAAAAAATACAAATTTTAACATGTGTTCCGATTGACCCCTATCAGCGGGGTGATTCGGAACACCCATAATTTCCTATATATTTTAATAATAACTGTTCAAAATGTTTTGTGTTTGCTTGGAATATCAAAAGTAAAGCAAGACCGAAGTTTTTACCCAGAAAATCAAATTGAAAAAAAATCTTTTAACTGCTTTTTTTACAATCAAAGCTGAAAAGTGTTCCGATTAACCCCATTTTACGGTATTCATTTGTTTTACGCTTCCTAACATGTGCATAGATTCTATGTCATACTATTTATTAAAATGGACTATGCAAAATTACACAGACAATTGTTGACATAATTTATGGTCGTTACTTCCTGAGCTATAGCAATCATTATTAATCAAAAAAAATCGATTGATTAACCGCCCTGTGAGATATTGACACAAAAGTTTAGTCAACCCCTACATTATACTCCATAGAATGTACCTAAACGTTTATTTCCCTTCGCCAGTCACTTCTTGAACATAGCAGTCAAACAAAGCCTACAAAAAAACTCGTTTTCTCCCCTCCCCCAGGCGGATTTTTTGCCAAAATCTAATAGGCGCTCTCGCATAGAAGTACATACGTGTACCAAATTTTGCGTGATTTTCTGCGGTACTTTTTTATCTAGAGCCGCTATAAAAAAAACTGGTATCATACAAGCAGGCGCACAGACAGACTGATATTTTCCTAAGTGGTTATAGCGGTTTCCGCACACCTCAAAACAAGCAAATTCTTTGACAAATATTCAAAGATTCAATTCTTTCATCTAGCCATTACATACAGAAGAAACTAAAAATTACATTTTTTTAAAAATTCGTTCTAATAAAATTAGGCTACAGCATTTTCATACTGCCTGCTTAGTCACGCTTAGTCAGAACACAGTCAGAAGAGGAAACTCAATATTTTTCTTAAACTTTAAATCTGGATATCTTGAAAAGGCGTATTAGCATGACTTAGGTATGAATGATACCAATACGTTATACATTTCTTGAATTAGTTCAATACACTTGCCCTTGATTATTACAAAAACTATTTGAAAACGTGAGTAAAAAAGTGTTTCTGTCCTTTTAGTTTTCAAAGCAAGCATTTAAAAAATAAAGTAATGATTCTCGACATAAACTCCTCATTTACTACAGGTAAAATCCCTAAAATACAAATTCTTCATGGAGTAAAAATACTTTTAGGAAAATTCAATTAAGTCACATAGAGAAGCTTCTAAAAGCACTTTCACGTTGATAAAATTTTAAAAAGCTTTGCTCAAAATTCAATTTGCGTCTTGATTTTCCGTTATTATTATTTTTTTACTAACTTCTTTCAAAAAGCAGAGTTTTCCATTGAAACAAAAACATATTTGGCCAAAAAATTAAAACTCTCCCAGCTTTATTGTGAAGAGTTCATCATTTCTAATTTTAAAGAATACCACGCATTAAATCAAATGCAATTATAAAAAAAAATATGGCGTCAGGAACAATCGCCTGTTTCGCAACCATACAAAAATTTAAATTGATTATATTAAAATAGTTGAAAGGCAGTTATTTGTCTTCAACCCTCGCCAAATGGCGTGAAACTTCCTGTTCACTATGTAGAGACGTACTGTGAGATGGCTAGGCAAAACTAGCTTGATACTAAACATATTGTTAAACATTTGTATTAGAGAACGGCTAAAAAAGTCTTTTAGAACATGCATTTTCGAAAACAAGAAGAAGAAACAAAAAACTATATCTGCAAGTTCTACAAGCCGTTTTTTTTTTTTTTGCATAATTTTCAACTTCGTTAGCCGTTTTCTGTTATGCAAGATAATAAGTATTATACTTTTCGCATCGACAAAATTTTAACCTGCTACGACTAACCGTAGATAAATAACACAGGCCAACGATGAAAAAACTTTTTAAATGAAAATACCTTATTCTTATGTTGTTTAGGTTGCTGAATCCAAATATGATGCTTAAAAAGTTGTATCACCCACCATTTATTCACATTTTATAGTTACATTCATGAAATAAAGAAACATTTTTAGAATTTAACAGCTTTTTCATAGTTAAGATAACATGAAAAAATAGGTCTAATGAACAAAGATGATGTTGACAGCACTGCTGAAACACATGCTACAACATGATGGGGGATTACTGTTGGTCACTTCACCGGGAAGTTCAGCAAGCTATTAATCGCAGGAAAAGCTACACAAGAAGCTTCAAGGAAAAAAGGGAAAGAAAATATAAAGCAATTCCAGTTGACAAGTGAACCTTGTATCATCACATAAATACAATTCCAAGTATTTTACTGTAAATACAAACCATTTTTACGATTCTACAGTGTTTCATTGATTTCCCTATATACTGTAAATGGGTATTAGACTATATAATAAAATACATTTTGCTTGGAAACTAAGGGTGATACATAAAAACTACAAGCAGATTTGGATTCAGCACATAAAAATCTATCAAGATCAGCTATTAAAATTAAAAAAGTTTTCAAAAAGGTTTTTTTTTTTGTTGGTCTGTGTAATCAAACCTAATATAAGTACACAAATACGTAAATGCGTACAATTTTCTGGATACACAGCTGATCTTAACATCTTAGCCACAAAAGAAGAAAAATAAAGCGTTTTATAGACCTTATATGGAATTTTTACGTTTTAGTCATATCCATCTTTCATTGAAGCTATAAATATGTAATTTCAGACGTCATTGAAATTTTCATCAAAATTAACTTGGTTTTTGTAATTCATCTATATATGTCAATATTTACAAAACATTATATAATTATTTATATCAAAATAAACTTAGCTTTAGTATATGTTTCCCGTATATTTGTTGTGTTTAAACAAGCACCATGAACGCTATAAAAATGAGTCAAAATTAGTTTATTTATTACCAAAACGGCAAATCATGTTTAAGTTTGTTCGATACTGTTTCTTTTTAAATACAACACCTGCTGTACTTTTTTACACGGATGTAAAATCTAACAATCTAATCAATATATTACTCATTAATTTTTTTGAATAAAAGTTTTATTATGAATGTCCACGTATTAAATTTAGAAAGGTTTCACTCTTTGTTGTGCGAATTTCTCAAAGATTTCAGAGACTCAAAAGTTTTAAAAAGTTTCCTCATTAATACGATACTCATTCAGAGTTTCATTTACTAAGAATTATTAAACTCCGACCACTTTCTAATAACTTTCATACTTACGATGATAGTTAATATTAGATGGCTGTCAAACTGGGATACTTTCTGAAGGTGTTGTCATTCTAGAGTTGATCTTCTTGAAATTGAAGTGCACTTCGACAGCGATATTAAAAGAACCTTTTGATTAAGGTTACTGTAGGTGTAGGTATTTATCAGCGTACTATAGTATTAATGTTGTAGAATGTTAGATTTATTTCAGTCAAGAAATGAATATCGGGTATTATTAAGCATTTAAACGTTACTTTAAATTCGTCAATGCAATGCATTTATAATGGACATTTTGTAGAAAGTAAGACAATCTTTTATAATTTACCAGACTGAATCTGTTTACTTCTGCTATGCCAGTTTTTTCCTTCTTTTTTTTTCAAAATCACGTTGTATTTCAAAGAATATTTTTCCTTCATTTTTTTTTTGTTTTGTTTTGTCGTGTGCCAGCCAGGCTGGCAATTTGGGGTGCGCTGCTCATTTTTTCCAACTGTACCGTAATTTGGTGTGAAGTCCGACTCCTACAGTACACGCATGCCATAGGTACCTGTTTATAGGGTAAGCAACCTTCCCAACAACACATTCATACAAAGAAAGGACAAGGACAGGAGAGAAAGAAAGCACATCCATGCTCAAGCCGGGACTCGAACCCGGGACCACATCCTTCGTGGCAGACTGCTCTCACTACTACACAAGGTGCCCGGGCTTGCCTTCAATTAAACATTTCAAATAATAGTCTTCAAATGTTAGGGTAGACGGGGCACGTTTACGCAGTGCCCTTTTCTCAAAACGTGTTATAATTGGTGTGTCACCAGTCATAGCAGATCAATGCTGGCCCTTAGAAAGTACTCTCACGAATGTTTTTGCTTCCGTCGAGCTTTGGTATAGCATTTGGGGAGGATAATCTGATTTCTGTCAACTTGAGTAAATTTTGTGTTGAACTTATTGAAGCCTATTGTGAGCTAAGAATGCTTAGATAAAAATAAACAAATATATGAATATTAGCAGCATTTTATCCTTGTTTGAGAACAGTACTCGTATGTGTGTGAACAAAAATGCTATCAAATATCTTTGCACGTTAAAACTATATCCAAAACAAGGCGACGTTGATCCTAAAGCTTTTTTCAAATTTACTGTGCCAAACCTTTTTCGTATTTTCAGGCTATTTAGTTTTGAAAATCATCATTTAAGGTTTATTGAGTAAGATGTTCTTCTCTTGTAATTTACAATCATAATTATTTCTTCATCCCTTCTCGACTTTACTTTTATAGACTGTTCTGTTCATAATAAATATCCTTTATTGTATAGATGGTAAGAAATTTCGCTAAAAAAATAGCAGAACTAAGTCAAATGTCAACACATGGAAAAATGACGTTTGAAAGTGAGACTAGGTCAAAACACTATTCTGCTTTGAAGATCTGCGAAGTGACTGTAACTATATGTATTATGCTTTACTTCCACTCTGTATACAATTTTTGGGACGTGAATAGCAGAGAGTAAACAAAGTAAGTTGAATAATAAGTAGAAAATAACTAGAAATATCAAAACAAACCACTGGAAAAAAATCGGTTTTTGTGATCCTATTAATTTTTAGGGGGTAACCCCATGATCCTATTCTCAATTGAAATTTCTAAGCTCAAGTTATGAATAAAACATTTCATTTTTATTCATTATTAATTTCCCGCACCTCATGGTACCACTAATAATGTGCGTACATAGTAACGCACTTCACATAATGCGTAAACATGCCCCGTGTACTCAAAATTTTCACTTGCTTGATACAAAGTTTAGACACATGGTTTGTTTTCTATCTCAACAAACTGATTTTTTGCAGTCATAACAAGTATCGGATAGCACAACATGGCTTACATTATTTTGTTATACAGGGTGGTTTTAAATTAACGTGAGGTGTTTGGAGCCCTCTAGTGTGCGACGTACTGGGCGAAATATTGTCAAATTTCATGAGCGCACATATCAGACCATAGGATTTTGATTTCTGAAAAAAAAAAAAAAATAAAATAAAAAATTCTACCAGGGGAAAATTTGGCGCTGTAACAGTGAATTACTATGAATGTCGCGAATTAAATTTGAAAAAAATGCTGTACAAAGCGATTTCGCAAATTAAAGGTGATTGTTATTTGCAAATGAGATTTAATATGATCGCCATAGAATTTCAGTTATGGTCCTCAAGGTCTCCCGATCTCAATCCCTGTGATTTTTGGTTATGGAAATAGCTGAAAAATGTTGTGATCAAAGACATGTTTCTCATATAGCAAGTTCAAAAGATGTTGTTACTTTAAAAGTCAGGGAAATCAATTATGATATGTTACGAGTTGCCGTGGAAAATGTTGTGTATCGTATCCAGTTCTTGCAACTTCCCAATGGTGATCATATTGAACTACATTTGAGATAAAAAAGCCGTTTTTGAAAATAAAATGGATGTACATTTTGTCAGTAGCATTTAATTATTTGACAATCGGATAAATACACTTTTGCAGCTCCCTGGTGGCCTTTTTTTAAAATTTTTTTATTTTTTATTTCAGAAATCGAAATCCCATGGTCTAATATGTGTGCCCATGAAATTTGGCAATGTTTCCCCCAGTACTTCACGAGCTAGAGGGCTCCAAACACCTCACGTTAATTTATAACCACCTTGTATTTGACACACATGTCATGGCAAAACGGGATTTTAGAGGTGTTTTTAGCTAACACAACTAATTGTTTTTTTTTTTTCAACTGCACTATTTACGATGCAACATAAGTGTAAAACTTGACTGATATCTATAATTGAAGGGCTAGGAGATGAAGGAGTTATGAAAAAAAAACGAAATTGCGAGTAATTAAAATGCGAAGTTTTATCGATGAGTTGTTACAGCTTTTTTAATTTCTGGTTTTGTCGTTAAGTAAGCGTATGAAGTTTTTCGAATGATATCCATGGTGAAGTTTTATTTGCTTACCTGTATCCATTGCTTAGCATTGTACAGAAGTATTTTCAAAAATAAAAAGGTAACATAGCCCATTAATCCTCCAAAACTTTCAATTAAGAAGCAGAGAAAACGATCTCAACTAAAAACAATCCTTACCGTACTCGAGATTTATTTCACTCAAACACCACGGCAGCTTTCAAAATACTGAAAATGAAACAGCATTAGGTTGTTCGACGCTGCGTTTAGGGACTGTTGCATGAAACATGCTTATATTAGATAAATGTTACTGCATTTCACAACATAACCTCTCTCTGAAACAGTAAATAAAACTATCTTCAAACAAAACAATACCGTTCTGTTTATTAAATAATTCTAGATATTGCAGATTTTTTTTCCTGACTCCTATGGGGAAGGAAAATAAGACTTTCAGACTTCAACACATAAGACAAAGTATGTAATAACTGAAGAATCTGCTTCCGGCGTTTCTCCACCTCTTCGGATTTTACGAGCGTGTTATGAACTTTCAGCCAAGCCTCTTCGATTTATTGCCCTGTGAGAAGTAATATTGCATTCTTAGCTTTGATGTCAGCTCTATATCGGATGGTATGGAATTGAGTATTCATGAAGTAATATATTTGTTGTGATACTTATTCATCTCTGAAAGGATAGGTTTTTATGATAATGTAATTCGTCCTTGGCGAAATGATTTCTGTGCAAATTGTTTTAAATTTTTGTAGTGTTGGAAGTGTTTAAGCTTATATTTTTTTAATGTACCAATACACATATTTTCTTACTTCCTATGTATAATTTTATTTTACGAATATCAGTTTAATTGCACGAAAAAAGAAAATTCGTTATAAATTTTCTTCGTACGTTGTAAATAATTCAGAGAACACGCCTACACTGTCATGCTAAGCCCAAAAGTCGTATCTGCACTTTTTAACAACAAAGAGTTACCGCCACCAGTTGGCTCTTTGTGACGTATTTTATCTAAATACAAAATTATATCTCGTTTGAGAACGGCAAATATTTTTTAAAAAATCTTAAAAAGTTTCATCTGAATCAAATACATGGTGGTGCAAAACTAGAAAGGATTTTATCTCAGTTTGAGCTCGACTGCAGATACCACTTTTGCGCTTAGCACCGCAGTACAGGTAAATCAACAGATCTGTTCTTTCACCTAAATATATAGCAACTTCATTTATTATCATAAAAGGCAATAGTTCATTCCTAAATTATGAACTACAGAAAAAAAAAACATAACAAAATATAAACCCATCTAAAATATACAACCAAAGTTAGATAGTAAAAAACAGCATAAGAAAAGGGATAGTGGCCTCTACAATCTTCATCAAAACAGCAACTTTTTAAAACTAGCCTTCAATAGCCAGTATAAAACAACAAACAAAAATAGGGCCAGTGTTCAAATGAATGCGCGAGTGTTAGAAAACTCCAATACAAGAGGATAGAAACAGGTGATATTTGTTTCAAACATTAATATTTTTCGGAAAAAAAGCTTTATTTGTTCTACAGTAGCAATACAACAACTAAATAATGCAACTCAAGAAAAAATTCTGGTGTAAGATTATGATTGAATTTTATTTCTATAGAAATGTAATTTCATTTAGAAAATAAATAAAAATAACACTTAAAGGATCTATAATAACGCTTTTAAAAATAATAGTAAACGTAAACGGTTAAAGGAAATAATTAGGTTACAATAAATGAATTAATTCTTAAAATTAGTAATTTATTATGGCATAGAAACAACCATAAGCCAAGAGTTTTGGTAATTTCAGAGTGTTATTACATGCTTAAAATTTTAAGCAAATGATCCTCCATTACTTTTTCAAATCACACTTTACACATTTTAAATCAGACTATTAAAGTAGAATTAGTTAAACAGGAAATGCATCAAGTTACCTTTATTCGATTCTTTCCTCCGCACTTAAAGTGTTGAGCGATAGATCCAAATGGTGTCACATGCTGCTGCAATGTCTATATAAACAAGAAGAAGGAAATTTATTCATACTTACAAATAGAATAGCTTTCACCACTTCCGTCTTGGATACCAAACAGTGAAACATATTCTGAAATGCCTTTGAAATGTAAACGTTAACGTGTTTAAAAGTTTTACGTGTCCTCAATGGTTGGCTGGTTGCGTTTGGGATAGGGTTAAGGTGAAACTCATACTGTAACCACCTTTTCGTGGGAAACTCTGAGTCATCTATTGATGCAATGGTGGTCCAATAGCTGCACGAATTGAAAGTGTTGCATTTTTACAGGTATTTTCATGAATAGAAAAGTATGACTTATCATCAAAGTAAGCATCTAACTGTGCTTGATTTTATTCAGTTCAATAAAGCTATTACTTATTCAAAGGCAATAATTTAATTTCTAATTGATTCAGGTGTTTTAGAAAGACAAAGAAAGCATTGATCAGAAAATAGCTGCCAAAAAGCAATCTTTTACTAATCATGCTTACTTTTTTGATGGTACAATTGCATAACTATCAATCACACGGTTGTTGTTTTTTACCCTTTATCGATTGTTTTTTTTTCCAAAAAAAAAAAGATAAAAGTGTCTTTATTCCAAAATCTCGATTTTGCTTTCAGTCAGAGATGGAAAAAAATGTCAGCTGATCGAGCTTAAATTTCTGACTTTTCTTAATTGCTGGGATTGATAACTTTTCCGGACTAGGCTGTTCCGGCCCTTTGAATTTCATATTTTTTGCTCCACTGTTCCATAAAGGAGTATGCAGTATAAGAATTACGTTTTCACAAGTAGGAACATTAACTACAAGAAAATGATCATTTGTTTATTTGTATGTTATATATATTTTAGCTAGCTTCGAAAGTGAATTTATGTTCACGGCTTTTATTTTACCACTATTTGCAATCCAGACAAAAAAAAAACTTATCACTTGATATGACTATTTAAAAGTTGTTTTCATTTCAGTAATAACCGGTTAAAGCTGGATAAAATCTTCTAATTTCACAAAAGTCAAATAGTCATAAGTTATGTAACATTATCAATAAAAGTTTTTCAAGGCTTACATTAGGATTCTCTTAACGTGTTGCAGAAGTGGAGATTTCAGATGTAAGTGTATAAGACAAACTGCGCAATACCAGTGGCTTCTCGTGTACCCTTTTCCACACCCTTTAAGATTTTACGAGCATTTTATCACCTCTCATGCAAGCCTCTTCGATTTATTGCCATTTCAAGTGCGTGGTATTACATTCTCAGCTTTGAAGCCGATAATAAATAGAATTCAGCTCTGAAGCACATTTTATTGCTTCTTTAGATTTCTTTGCAACTTCATAAGCGTATTGAATCCTATGATTCCATCAGAAATAAAATGAATTCAAATATATTATTATTTGCACTTTGATTTTTAATATCTTCCTTAGAAGCAACAGGTGCTTTTGCCCGAAATAGAAAGTAAAGATGAGAAAGATAGATTACTTTACTAGATGTAATTTTCAATTGTAAATTTTGATGGGTCGAAATTTTTCATTTCAGAGCTACATTCTACAAGCTGCGATGATGTGAGTTGATGCAGAATTATTCTTTGAAGTTTTACTGACTCCGAAAGTTTTGAAACAGTGACTATACATGAGAAAATTAAACTGGGGAATAATTTTTTCCTTGGTTTGAAAAGCAAAATATATGCACATTCTTCTCTAAAAATTTTAAAATATTACATGGAGGTAAACTTTAAAAATAATAATAATATATTTATATTAAAAACTGAGTATCTTTTTAACTATTTTTCTTTCTAACTATCTTTATTTCCTATCTATGTCACGCTTTTTCTCTTGAACGCCAATGAACTAAAAGTCGAACCAGGTACCGATAGATAGGTAATTTTTCGGGCTTCATTAGTTTCAATTTATATAATTATACGATTTTAATTAAAGAAGATATTAATAAATAAGTAGTCAAATGTAAAGCGATTAAGCCTAATAAATGATTTAATATGAAATCCATTGTTGCAAAACGTGATTGCTATGAAACAGTAATAACAATGATAATGAGAATTTTGAATGAAAGCTTAACTAAATCAAACACGAAACTCATAAGTGGGCCACTTACGTAGTATTTTTATGGCTAGCTACTTGTAATATTTTGAAACATTCATTTGTTGAAAAGCCATCTACTTATATTAAAAACTGAGTATCTATGTCTGCTTCTTTCCCTTGAGCGAGCAGAACTTGCTGTAACTTTCCTCACCATCTTGAAGGCGCGAAGTGTCCGCGCAACATCTCAATAATTCGAATGATTTTTTGATGCAGGAAAAAAGAAAAAGCGCGAAGACGCCTCTTAGCGAGCCGCCTTGGCGGGGAGTAGTCTCTTGAAATTTTCCTCTCTACTTTCAAGGCACGAAGTGCCCGTGCAACGCCGGGCTACATGCGTGGTATGTCTTGAAATCTAATGAACATTAAATTATATCAAATAATATAACATCAGAATGAGGTAAAAGTTAGAGAAGGGGGACGTTATGCATCAACATGCCGCAGGAAGCTAATTTAGCTGCCCTGGCAGCTAGTAAATTAATTAATAAACGAGTTGTCGTTTAATAAAATTCAGCAATTCATTTCTGTGGATTTGCAAAAAGACATTCAAGGAAGACGAAGATATGATAACAATACTCACGTAAATTTAAATGTTTTGCTTGTATTCGTAGATTAGTTTTATTTCTGTTTAGTGACACAAATACATTTTTAGATTTGTTACATTTTTCCCGAAAATGTGTACAGGAGAAATGTATTCTGCCGTGCTAAGCAAAAAATTCGTATATGCACATTTTAACAAAATTGAATTCTCGCTACCAGGTAGCTCTTTGTGACGTATCTTACCTAAATACAAAATTTTGTGGTCATTTGAGAACGGGAAATATTTTCTTAAAAAATCTGAAAAAGTATCATCTGGATCAAATACACGGTAGAGCAAAATTTTAAAGAGTAATATCTCAGTTTAGGCGCGACTGCAGATACCACTTTTGCGCTTAGAACGGCAGTATTGATCTTACGAAAGAGCAAGCGCCATTTTTAATTGTCTTAAGTATGTAAGTAGAAATTCTTTTGCAGCTATTAAAATGGTTGTGGGAAAAAAAAAACGTCGATAACAAATGCATATGGAGAGCAGCATATTTTCTGAAGCAACCATCAAATCGTTGTTCTTTCGACTGCTGTTTATTACATATCATAAACAGAAAAAAAAAGTCGTTGCAAGAGACTGCATTAATTGATTACTTGAACAACGTGCCTCAAAATTGTACTAAGAATATAAGCCTTTATATTGTAAGTGTCCACTTTAAAGAAAAAGTAGAGTGTACAGAAGTATTATAATTTGGTAATTTGATAACTATAGAAAATGCTTGTTTATAAATGAAGTGACATAAATATTTTATGATTGTTTGATGTTGTAAATGCTTAATAGTCTCTCTGCAAGAATCAATTAGTTGAACAATGTGCATCGCATTTTTACTGAGATTCCGAGATTTCTTATTACAATTTTTCAGTCTGCTGAAAAAGTGTTTTGAATAAAAGTCATTTGCTACTTATAGGAAATGCTTTTTTTGAATGCGCTTACATTGATATTTTATTCTTGTTAAATGTTGTAAGTGTTTAGCAGTTCTGAATTGTGAATAATGTAACTAATTCTTTTAAAAGCCTAAATAGAATTAAAACTAGCTGAGTCACCTTTAGAGGCAACATTTTATTATATTTTGAGAGTAATCTTGTTAATGCAATATCTGCAGTTACTCTTTAAATCTTTTATTTTTTACCAGATCCTTTTTGCCTAAGACTCTGCTCATAAATGTCGCTTAAAATGCTAACTTTTAGGAAAAAAGAAATTGAAGCAAGTCATCAACGAACGATAGAACACTTAACTCTTGAAAATTAGGTACTTTGTCTTGTAAATGATGTTTCACTGTCTTTCGAGGGGGCGAAATTATTTTCGAGGAGGAAAAAACCTTGATCGAGATTTAGCTTCAATGTTAGGTTCAGTCGGTTTTTCCGTGAAGTACCACGTCAGTACGGACGTCTCAGAAAACAACTTTAGAAGGAAATTATTAAATTTGGTTCATAGCATAGCCCCTTGTTATATTTGAGTGTTTCTGCAATACCAACATCAAACTGGTTCTACCTAAGATAGCTCCTAATGCGATTTTTACATCAACGCTTTTACTCTTGCTTTTGTATAGGAACGTCATTAAAAGAGATGTTTATTGTCATTTAGAAGTAGACAGAATCATTGAAGCTGGAAATTCGCGCTTAGTTGACTACATTACAACTTCCGAAGTGAAAATGAAATGGATTCGGGAGTGAAAAAAAAAAAAAAAATACAACTCTTCGAATTTCTGAGGAGCTTGAAAAGAGTGAACCGCGAAAAGAGTGAACCGCACACCCGAAACGGGGGGGCAGCGAAGGCCACTATGAAATGGAATAGCGCTCGAAACCAAACGAAAGTCAGAACACGGTAACCTTTCCAAGGCTTGGGAAAAAGAAATTCAAAGTCCGAAATCAACCAACCACGATTCCCAAGTCCGACCTCGCCCAACTATGATAGAGTTCAGAACACGGCAACCACTGCAGAGGTGAAAAAAATTCAAAGTCCGAACTCGTCCAATTGCTGGACAGTTCAGAACACGGGAACCTCTCTGGAGGGAAAAAAATAAAAAACCCACCCCTCCGCATAAGCGGAAGAGTGGGAATTTAGACGGGAAGGCTTCGGCCAGCGAAGCTGACACAAATCTTCCAGTCAGAGGATGAGTCTCAATAGATCGCAGTATGGTGGCTGCTCTACTACGTACGACACCCAGACCAGTACCTAAGTCGTCTACAGACGATTGGGTGCCCACGCGTCACACCTGCAAGGTATGGATTACGGAACGGGGACCGCACAGTCTCGACGGTCCCGGGAGTGCTCCGTCTCGAAGAGGCCTCGTCGCCAGGGTAGTCCGGCCCGTTCGGGTCCAGATGTACGCCCCGGCTATCGTTGCCCTCCGACGCGCAAGGCACGAACAGTATCGTTGCAGTGACTAGACGGGATTCTGACTTAGAGGCGTTCAGTCATAATCCCACGGATGGTAGCTTCGCACCACTGGTCACTCGACCAAGCACATGTACCAAGTGTCCGAACCTGCGGTTCCTCTCGTACTGAGCAGGATTACTATCGCAACGACTTTCATCAGTAGGGTAAAACTAACCTGTCTCACGACGGTCTAAACCCAGCTCACGTTCCCTATTAGTGGGTGAACAATCCAACGCTTGGCGAATTCTGCTTCGCAATGATAGAAAGAGCCGACATCGAAGGATCAAAAAGCAACGTCGCTATGAACGCTTGGCTGCCACAAGCCAGTTATCCCTGTGGTAACTTTTCTGACACCTCTTGCATAAAACTCGTAAAATCAAAAGGATCGATAGGCCCCGCTTTCGCGGTCCGTATTCGTACTGAAAATCAAGATCAAGCCAGCTTTTGCCCTTTTACTCTACGCGAGGTTTCTGTCCTCGCTGAGCTCGCCTTAGGACACCTGCGTTACCTTTTGACAGATGTACCGCCCCAGTCAAACTTCCTGCCTGACACTGTCCTCGGAGCGGATCGTCCCGAGGCGCAAGGCCCCGGGACTTGGAGCCAGAAACGTGGTCCCTTCGGACCGCTCTCCGCTTCACCGAGTCAGTAAAGACACGATGAAAGTAGTGGTATTTCACTGTCGGCCGCAGAGCGACCTCCCACTTATACTACACCTCTCATGTCTCTTCACAGAGTCAGACTAGAGTCAAGCTCAACAGGGTCTTCTTTCCCCGCTGATTTTTCCAAGCCCGTTCCCTTGGCTGTAGTTTCGCTAGATAGTAGATAGGGACAGATGGGAATCTCGTTAATCCATTCATGCGCTACTACATACACACTACTTCCCTAAAAATTACTATAAAGCATTAATCTGAATTTGTTTTCGAGTTGGTGAACAATAATCAAGTTTTCAAGCCCCTGCTAGTAACATTATTTTAAGATTCACACCTCGTTAGAATATTATCTTTCATTTTCTTTTATTGTTCTTTCTTTCTTTCTTTTTTTTTTGAAGGTCCAAAACTATGTCACCTATTGCTTGATTTAGAAACACAAGAGAAAACTAAATATTTTTCCCAATTTCTGGCATTCGACATATATCTTCTTTATCGCTAAGTAACTCCTTTGCATGGTCTACCTTTAAAATAAAAGTTGTATAAGGTGTTTGGATTATTTAAAATTTCCAGCAAAGCCTTATGTGACATCCTTAGCATCAAAGGATATTTGCGTCACATTTGACAAAGATCCAGTGCAAACTGTGGTTTCAAATAAGGGACATACGCAGACAAAAGTCTTCCATTGATCAAGTACATAAATTACCGAAAAAGTGCGCCTAAAAGCAAAGACATAATTAAATGCTTCATACAAAGTTCCAATAGAACTCTTTATTTTACATGGAATAATAATATCAACATATCAGTTCTAAGTCAGCAGCCTATGAAGTCTGAGCGGTGTTTTCCTATTAAAAAGTTTGCAATATTAGCCCTAAAAATTAAATTTTATAAAATTGTTAGACTTCCTACACGAAATAATGTTTAAAAAAACATGCATTGCTAAGCATGAAAAGACGTTTAATTTGATCAATAAAACGTTTTTAAAATTAGGTGGCGGGCCTTTCCTTTTTTATTTTTAAATTATTTTTGCACCCTTTTATTTTAAAACTGAAAATAAATAAGTATGTATACTAATAAACCAAACAAAAAAATAATACGTCTAAATCTAACTATACTAAATAAGCTTTTGTTTTAGAAAAGAACGTAAGGAATCAATTTGACGAAATGGTACTAAAACTATAATACCTTAAGTGATTTATATAATACTATCGTTTACACCGTAGAAACAATGGCTTAGTATTCTTAAAGCATTGCAGAAACACATATATTTTGTTCGTTTCAAATTTTTAGCCTTCAGTTTCTAAATGCTTGTTTTTAAAGCTGTTACAAATGATTGCTAAGGGACTATTTTTCAAAGTTTTTTTTTTTCTTTTTGGCATGGAAAGTTGAGGCACGTTATAGTAATAGTTAGGGAAGTTTTATTTCTACAAAAAAAAATGAATGAACGATGAGTTAAATTTATAATTTTATATTAAATATGTGTATTATTTATAATTTAAATTTTTTATAAATTTATATTATAATTTAGATTTAAGTATGTGCATAAATAATTTAAATATGTGCATTTCAATGTTTTAAAAAACTACTAAACATTTTGTTAGGGTGAGTTCTGGTAAGTGCGTCCACGGGGTAAGTGCGTCCACTGGGAATTATATGAACACTGTCCTGAAATGGCTTCTGCAACACATCGACTATGTTAGATAACTGTCTAATGATAATTTCAATAGGTAGAGCTCAGGCCTGGATTCAATAGACGAAACACAATCAAAAACAACTTAAATGTCTGCAAAGAAACTCTGAAGTAAAGATTGAGAAGGTTTTGTTTCAGTTTCTGTTGTAGTCATACCAAGCAACTGAAGTCAAGAAATGCAAGTTCTTTCTTTTGAGTAATAGCTACTAATAACATACATGGGGTATTTTGATCAAATACTCTAACTAAAATTTGTTTATATGACGGTACGCACTTTCCCTTTCTTTAAAGTAAGGTGGGGGTAAGTGCGTACCATTATGATGGGGCAAGTGCGTACCACCATCATGAGGCATATGCGTACTATTATGCGGAACAAGTGCGTACCATTATGATGAGGCAAGTGTGTACCATTACGTGGAAAGTCCGACTCTCGTAATTCACCTTTAATTTTGCTTATAACTCTTTTATAAGCCGATTATAAATCCGACGTCATTTCCATCAAGTATTTATATTTACATTGAATGCGGAATAAAATTTCAATTTTATTCATTACCTCTGAAATATATTGGCTTTTAGATATCAGTTAGTAAATTTTTCGTTGAAAATAGCGATCATAAGCTATACTTAATTTAAACCAGAATGACAAATGAAGCAATGAAATTAAGTGAAACACTAAATAAGGAACCAACTGATTTAAAAAACGAAGGTAGAGTAATGAAAAAATTATATTTAAGAAAATTAAGAACACCTTGTGAAAAACTATTTCAATGTACAAGAAAAAGAAAGTACAAGTATCATACCATGATCAATTATTATTTTTTTTTTTGCTCTTTATTTTGTGTTTTTTCTTGCTGCTGCTGATTCTAATAAGAAAAATATTTTAAAACTGTATTTATTCAAAAAAAAAAAAAAAAAAAAAAAATAGAAGGAAAAAAAAAAACGAATTGTTCACCCAGGTCACCTAACGATCTACCATACAAATAGAATTAAAGAAAATCACAGGGGTACGCACTTACAACAAAGCTATTGGACGCACATGTCTCATCTTACATTTAAGAAGGGGTAAGTGCGAACCTTGGCTTAAACACAGACTGATTAATGTATTGAACCAAAATAAACTATGTAGACTATAAGTGATTATTACTAAATAAAAACAACTTACATTTGCTCACTTGGTCTTATTAAAAGGACAGAGGAAGAATCACAGACACAACTCTCTCAATTTTTAAATCAGTTGTTCGCAAGACACGTGGGATATCACTGATAGCGTTTCATGCATGCAAGCAAGTGCTGATCTCTAGTATTAGGAATTATCCCAAGGCAACTACCTAACATATTTAATATGTACCAGAAGTTTTTTCCTGCTCATATTCACATAATTTAAGTTGGACGCACTTACCCCGCTGGGTAGGGAAAGTGCGTACCTTAGAATAGGTGTCATAAACCTGGTCATACAACCAATGCTTATGGTTTATTTGACATATTATATGCATGAAAATCTTAGTAAAAGATCTGGAAAGAAAACTAAAAAAAATTTGTGAGTGTACAAGATTTTTCAACAGAGAAGCATCCTTGGAGAACATGAACTTCGAAAAAAAGGGTACGCACTTACCAGAACTCACTTTATTGATATTAATTGTACGTTTCAGATGTTACGTATTAATAACATAACTATATAGTTTGTGCTTAAAATAAAATCATGACTTATAAAATCTACTGAATTTTAGCAGCGACCGAATTTCTCTATATCTTATACCAGCATAAAGTAATTAATTTCGTGATTATCTTGACGTTCAATAAGAATTTAAATTTTGCATTCAAAAGTAATATATTTGAAAGGTATCAAAAGCCACTTGAAGCACTAGACTTATGTATTTTAGTGAGCTTAAAAGAGTATCTGTCATTTTCTAAGCGGATCTCTTCAAATAAATGACAAAATTGTTTGCTCAGATATACGACAAAGATACCTCGAGTGGTTTATCTTCATAAACTTTGAAAAATACTTGAGTTATACCCTTCAGTAAAACCTTATATGCGTTTTTAAAAGAAAATATTGATCCTGCAAACAATTTTTTGACTTGCAGTTGTGGACTAAGCTTACTTGGCTGAGATGGCAAGGGGCACGATTGTATTTTATGTACATGTGTTATAGGTACAGATAATACTTTATAATAGAGCTCAGGTACATCATAAAGTATTTTAATGATTATAATACAGTATTTTTCAAAAAAATGACATTTAGACATACATTTGTTTCACTGCCTCGAAAAAAAAATAACAAAAAAATATAAAATAAAGAAGGTTCCTGAAAAGAAAAATAAAGGGATTAGTTTCTATTTAAAACAGGAAAGTTTACCTCTTAAATCCAGCAATCTACCTGAAATAACCCTGGACTCTTTCTATAGAGTTCAAAAATAGTTTAAATAAAAATTAGCCACGTTTTTGGAATGATTTAAGACCTTCAAAAAAGAAAATAAAATTAAACTAGAAGTGATCATAGTAATCCATCAAAACTTTTGTATTTACTCGGACTGCTACTTTTGTACGTAGTAAGTATGTCCAGAAGTAAGAAACAATTGAGAGCAAATACCGAACTGATGATCTGCTTGCAATTATTCAAAGCTATAGTATCCTGAATTAAAGTTTCCATCTTGTTTTGCACTCGTAAATCTAGAACTGTTACAACAGAGCAGAAAGTGAAACATATAAGGCTAACCGTACAGGCTAACCTTATAAGGCTAAATTTATACGGCTAACCTTAGGACAAAAGCAAGATCCTCTAGTAATTTTTTCATAGATTTTCATAGAAGGTAGTTACGTTTACCGATCACTTCTAGACAAATATTTTGAAGCCATTTGTTTTCAAACAAACTATGAGCCTTAACATTCACTGGGGTGTGTCAGTTCACTATTCGGAACCATCTTTCATAGTTTATATCTTCCTTCTTCGTAGAAGATGTGTATATATTTTTTTTGCAGGTAGCTATCATTAGCTGCGAAAATGTTTTTCATTGTACTTCATTACAAAACTGTTTCTTTCAAAATGAAATTTATGTATGCACTAAGAGACTAATGCTAACTAGTACAAAGAATGGATATTTTTTTCAAAGAACACATATATTTGAGATACACCAAATTAGACAGCAATAGTTAAAATGTCTTATTTTTTAAAGTTTTACTAGTTATCTCACCTACTCGTAGTTTAAAAAAGTTATACTTTTGTATTCCCGTTCATGTTCAGCAAAAAATAAAAGGAAAAAATGTCAAATTCATTATCTTTGTAAATCAAAACCTACTTTGTATCTTTTATTTTTCTTCACTTGAAACAGCATGATGAACATAAAACATTTTAGGTTAATTTTTTTAAGGAAAACAAGTAGTAAGTAGCAATTGCAGACAGTCTGCTGTCAGTAATTCTTGGAAGAAATTGATATTTACGGTTAAATTACGAAAAAAAAGAAAATTCTTCTCCTTTAAATCACCAATTAATAAGGAATTTAGAGCAATATACTTCTTGCTACAAATAAATTTAACGCTTAAATAAAATTCAGCGTAAGGCAGTTTATTTTTATCTGCATTGTATTGATCTTAAAAGTTTTGCGTCTTCTTTTTTTTTTTTCTTGTTTTTATGTGTCATCAATAAAAACAGTTATAGCTAACTATTATCGATTTAAGAAAATGAATAATCAACATTTAATTATTCTCTTTTAAAGAGGGTCATAAATGAGAGTAAATATTCAGGAACAACTATTTGTCAACAAATATTTATTAATTACACTTGGCATCGTTGTTGTTATTTTAGTATTCAACCATATAAACCATGTTATGTAACACAAATGTTATCACATTAATTATTAATATTCAAGCTAGAATTGTGTTTTCGTCCTTTGTTTATGTTTGTGACTTTATTTCATAGTTTGTATTTCTAATACTCTTCTATTTCTGATTTCGTAATTCGGTAAACAGTCATTTGTAATTATATTCATATTACTGTTTACTAAATTGTTGTTTGCTAATATATCCATTAGATATTGTTTGTTTTTTCATTTTCATTGCATAAATTTACAGTACGTTTAAAACCATTGTATTTACCATAATTTAACTTATATTTCAGCAAGTAATAGATTGCTACAAAATGCATAATGGAGAGTTTCTCCTTTTTTTTTGCTTTTATTCATTTATGTTTTGTTAAAAAAAAAAAAAAAGAGAAAAAAAAAAAATAAAAACCTATTTCTGACATTTTGGTTGAAGCAGCGTTTACGACTATAGGGTTTCAAAACGCAAAATTTATGGCACGTTACTCTTACTCTACAATTACATTTTGAATTCATTGTAATTATTCACCTAACTGATAAAAAAGAGAAATGGTTTGAAATATGCACTAACTTGAGACCTTTCATTGGTGTTTTTTTTTTTTTTTTTTTTCACGTTTATAACTGAAATGCTGAAATATCAGTATCAGAAACTTTTTTTGGAGAATTTGTATTTCTTAAAGTAGTCATATGTTATCTTGCTCCATCAAATCAGTTAAAAAACAAAAAAAGAAAATTAATGATTTTGGATGTCAGTTTTGCATTATGTGTTTCTTGTCCCATTAAAAAAGCTTGAAATTATTAAAAAAAATATGCAAGAAGAATAAATTATTTTTTCAACTGAAAAAGTGCACTTACGGTATCGCATCTTTTCCTAGAAATGAAATCAATACTTGCTTAGTATCCTTTTCAGCCAGATCTGAAAGTAAGCATAAGTGAACCGTAGCAAGAAGGAACGTAATAAGTTTTAAAATATATAGCTCAATTTATTGAAGTTTTTTTTAATCTTCAGTATAAAGGAATAAAAGTTTAAAAAAATGTGTAATAGAAATACACTGAGCCGTCTATTTGAGAGCAATTTTTCTTCAAAAAATGAAAGATGGTGCCTTCATGAAATTCGGAATTATGAAGCAATTTGTCATACACCCAGAGAATTATTTGAGCGAAAGTCGGTTTAAAAATTGTATTTTTTTCCTTCTTTTATTTCCTACTGCTAGAAGAAATGTTGACGTAATTATTACGACTCAATTGCCACACTATGCAGTTCTGGATGTATTTGGATTGTGTAAAGATCTCTTCAGGCTTTTTTTTTCCTGAAATCTAATTACAGAAAAACATGTTTCATAAAAATGACTCTTAGTAAAAAAACAAATATGAAATCAATACCGATGATTCCCTTAAAAATTTAGTTACTTCATTGAAATGATCTTGAAATTTCTTTTAAACGAATTTTTGTTTTAAGTCAATTTTCCACGAAATGTAATCATAATATCGATGACTTATGGAATTTTCTGTGTTAAAGTCACTTGTTTTGAAATCAAAATTGTTGTAAAAGATACACCAAATATTTAAAAATGAAGTCGATTCGCTGAAATACAAACTACAAACTGCTTACATGCATTAAAGTATTTTCACCAACAAAAGATAAACAAATAATTGAAAAAAGTGTTTTAACATCAGCTCCTACTTAAGTCCACGTAAAAAAAGTATGTAGGGTGAGTTCTGGTAAGTGCGTACCCTTTTTTTCAAAGTTCATGTTCTCAAGGATGCTGCTCTGTTGAAAAATCTTGTACACTCACAATTTTTTTTTAGTTTTCTTTCCAGATCCCTTACAAAGATTTTCAAGCATATAATATGTCAAATAAACCATAAGCATAGGTTTTGTGACCTGGTTTAGGACACCTATTCTAAGGTACGCACTTTCCCTACCTAGCGGGGTAAGTGCGTCCACCTTAAATTATGTGAATATGAGCAGGAAAAAACTTCTGGCACATATTAAATATGTTAGGTAGTTGCCTTGGGATAATTCCTAATACTAGAGATTAGCACTTGCTTGCATGGATGAAACGCAATCAGTGATATCCCACGTGTCTTGCGAACAACTGTGATTTGAAGATTGAGAGAGTTGTGTCTGTGATTCTTTTTCTGTCCTTTTAATAAGACCAAGTGAGCAAACGTTGTAAAATGTAAGTTGTTTTTATTTAGTAATAATCACTTATAGTCTACATAGTTTATTTTGGTTTAATACATTTATCAGTCTGTGTTTAAGCCAGGGTTCGCACTTACCCCTTCTTAAATGTAAGATGAGACATGTGCATCCAATAGCGTTGTTGTAAGTGCGTACCCCTGGGATTTTCTTTAATTATATTTGTGTGGTAGATCGTTAGGTGACCTGAGTGAACAATTCGTTTTTTTTTTTCTTTTTTTTGAATAAATACGGTTTTAAAATATTTTTCTTATTAGAATCAGCAGCAGTAAGAAAAAACACAAAATAAAGAGCAAAAAAAAAAAAAAAAATAATGAATCATGATATGATACTTGCACTTTTTTTTCTTGTACATTGAAATAGTTTTTAACAAGGTGATAATTTATTCATTACTCCACCTTCGTTTTTTGAATCAGTTGGTTCCTTATTTAGTGTTTCACTTAATTTCATTGCTTCATTTGTCATTCTGGTTTAAATTAAGTATAGCTTATGATCGCTATTTTCAACGAAAAATTTACTAACTGATATCTAAAAGCCAATATATTTCAGAGGTAATGAATAAAATTGAAATCTTATGCCGCATTCAATGTAAATATAAATACTTGATGGAAATGACGTCGGATTTATAATCGGCTTATAAAAGAGTTATAAGCAAAATTAAAGGTGAATTACGAGAGTCGGATTTTCCACGTAATGGTACACACTTGCCTCATCATAATGGTACGCACTTGCTCCGCATAATAGTACGCATATGCCTCATGATAGTGGTACGCACTTGCCCCATCATAATGGTACGCACTTACCCCCACCTTACTTTAAAGAAAGGGAAAGTGCGTACCGTCATATAAACAAATTTTAGTTAGAGTATTTGATCAAAATACCCCATGTATGTTATTAGTAGCTATTACTCAAAAGAAACAACTTGCATTTCTTGACTTCAATTGCTTGGTATGACTACAAGAGAAACTGAAACAAAACCTTCTCAATCTTTACTTTAGAGTTTTTTTGAAGACATTTAAGTTGTCTCTGATTGTGTTTCGTCTATTGAATCCAGGCCTGAATTCTACCTATTGAAATTATCATTAGACAGTTATCTAACATAGTCGATGTGTTGCAGAAGCCATTTCAGGACAGTGTTCATATAATTCCCAGTGGACGCACTTACCCCGTGGACGCACTTACCAGAACTCACCCTAAATAAATTATTTTCGATTAAAGGTTGAAACATTTTAAATATAAATCTATCAGTTTTCTTTAAAAACATTAATTCTAGAATGATAGTTGCTATAAATATTGTAAATTATATAAAATGTAATAAATAGCAAAATTATGTGAGCTTTGTGTAAAAAAATAACGTTCCAAACCCTTAAACAGAATTGAGGAAGAAAGTGTGTTTCCGTCGTAGCACATTTTTGTCGAAATGATAGGTTTCAATGCCTGTAATTGTACTGCAATATGGTTTTAAGAAAGAAATATTAAAATGTAACAGTTTTCAACTGCGTAGGAAGTGATTTTGGGTTCATTCAAAGGTTTGGGGTCATTTTATGACCCCGCGCGTCCCAACGTTCGTCTCGGAGACGCGCGTTCTCCCGGGTTAAAGAAAGGGAAAGTGCGTACCGTCATATAAACAAATTTTCTTTAGAGTATTTGATCAAAATACCCCATGTATGTTAATAGTAGCTATTACTCAAAAGAAACAACTTGCATTTTTGACTTCAATTGCTTGGTATGACTACAAGAGAAACTGAAACAAAACCTTCTTAATCTTTACTTTAGAGTTTTTTTGAAGACATTTAAGTTGTCTCTGATTGTGTTTCCTCTATTGAATCCGGGCCTGAATTCTACCTATTGAAATTATCATTAGACAGTTGTCTAACATAGTCGATGTGTTGCAGAAGCCATTTCAAGACAGTGTTCGCATAATTCCCAGTGGACGCACTTACCCCGTGGACGCACTTACCAGAACTCACCCTAAATAAATTATTTTCGATTAAAGGTTGAAACATTTTAAATATAAATCTATCAGTTTTCTTTAAAAACATTAATTATAGAATGATAGTTGCTATAAATATTGTAAATTATATAAAATGTAATAAATAGCAAAATTATGTGAGCTTTGTGTAAAAAAATAACGTTCCAAACCCTTAAACAGAATTGAGGAAGAAAGTGTGTTTCCGTCGTAGCACATTTTTGTCGAAATGATAGGTTTCAATGCCTGTAATTGTACTGCAATATGGTTTTAAGAAAGAAATATTAAAATGTAACAGTTTTCAACTGCGTAGGAAGTGATTTTGGGTTCATTCAAAGGTTTGGGGTCATTTTATGACCCCGCGCGTCCCAACGTTCGTCTTGGAGACGCGCGTTCTCCCGGGTTAAAGAAAGGGAAAGTGCGTACCGTCATATAAACAAATTTTCTTTAGAGTATTTGATCAAAATATCCCATGTATGTTAATAGTAGCTATTACTCAAAAGAAACAACTTGCATTTTTGACTTCAATTGCTTGGTATGACTACAAGAGAAACTGAAACAAAACTTTCTTAATCTTTACTTTAGAGTTTTTTTGAAGACATTTAAGTTGTCTCTGATTGTGTTTCCTCTATTGAATCCGGGCCTGAATTCTACCTATTGAAATTATCATTAGACAGTTGTCTAACATAGTCGATGTGTTGCAGAAGCCATTTCAAGACAGTGTTCGCATAATTCCCAGTGGACGCACTTACCCCGTGGACGCACTTACCAGAACTCACCCTAAATAAATTATTTTCGATTAAAGGTTGAAACATTTTAAATATAAATCTATCAGTTTTCTTTAAAAACATTAATTATAGAATGATAGTTGCTATAAATATTGTAAATTATATAAAATGTAATAAATAGCAAAATTATGTGAGCTTTGTGTAAAAAAATAACGTTCCAAACCCTTAAACAGAATTGAGGAAGAAAGTGTGTTTCCGTCGTAGCACATTTTTGTCGAAATGATAGGTTTCAATGCCTGTAATTGTACTGCAATATGGTTTTAAGAAAGAAATATTAAAATGTAACAGTTTTCAACTGCGTAGGAAGTGATTTTGGGTTCATTCAAAGGTTTGGGGTCATTTTATGACCCCGCGCGTCCCAACGTTCGTCTTGGAGACGCGCGTTCTCCCGGGTTAAAGAAAGGGAAAGTGCGTACCGTCATATAAACAAATTTTCGTTAGAGTATTTGATCAAAATACCCCATGTATGTTAATAGTAGCTATTACTCAAAAGAAACAACTTGCATTTCTTGACTTCAATTGCTTGGTATGACTACAAGAGAAACTGAAACAAAACCTTCTTAATCTTTACTTTAGAGTTTTTTTGAAGACATTTAAGTTGTCTCTGATTGTGTTTCCTCTATTGAATCCAGGCCTGAATTCTACCTATTGAAATTATCATTAGACAATTATCTAACATAGTCGATGTGTTGCAGAAGCCATTTCAGGACAGTGTTCATATAATTCCCAGTGGACGCACTTACCAGAACTCACCCTATGTGACAAAAGTTATCGGACAATGTATTTAATTTTTCCAGTAGCTAAATCGAAACTTTGCCAATCTTAAATATGTTATACTAATTGCCATATTTATATTTCTTTAAAAACCAAGAGATACACTTTAATAGGAAGTGGAGGGGGGGGGGAATGTTGAAAAATAAATATATAAAACTGAAAAATAAAACTGTCGTTAACACTCATCCATAAAATAAAACCATTTTTCTTAAATCAATGATAAAAATTTGCGAAAATAAGCCTTTCACAAGGAACACTCAATTTTTATTGTAATTAATAAGTTCTATGTACTTCAATAAAAGGAACAAAAAGCAAAAAACTATTCACTATTAATTTAAAAAGTGGATCTTTGTATGGTGATCATATTACTAATATCTCACACTTAATATTTTACGAAAAGCTTTAAATAATGTATGCACAAGTGGTTATAATTAAAACTCTCTCTCCCAATTATTTTAAAACAGCACTTTCGTACATTATGCATAAAATAATCAAAAGTTCCAGGATTTTGCGTAAATGACATATGCTTCTATGGATGCTGTTTATTATTTGTTTCGTAAACGTAATTGAATTTTCATTATTTAGTTTGTGTTTGGCAAGTGCATAGGACATTCAAACATACAGTTGTTACTATGTTTATCTCTTTGGGGTACTGACGTTATTTTGAAATAATGCAGGCACTGTTCTAGAAATTTGTATCTCCGAAGCAGTTTTCTGCTCGCTGTCAGAGCTGCTTCACGTAGAAATCCTTGTATTTATCAGACTAATCAGCGGGTTTAATTCAAAGATGCAAATCTACATTTTATAACTAAGTAATAATTCAAAGTACCTAAACAAATTTTAAATATGAATAATGATAGATTTCGTCATGTTTTTAGCAGGTAGAAGCTATTTATTCATATTATATGAAATCCGAATCTTAAAATCCGGATATTAGTTTAATATGAAAAAGAACATAGTATATATGGTGCACAAACATAATGACACCTTTTTAAAGTTTGTCTAATATATGCTACAGTATTGCATTCATGTATGAAGGTGTATGGATCATTTTGTGTTCATTTTCTGAACAATTGTTTTACAAAAAAAACCTGATTGTAAGATTTAAAAAAATGTTTATGGCGTTAGCATAAGTATAAAAACATCAGTTTCTTAAAAAACAAAATCATAATGAAGGAAATAGTATATTTATTCTTTGAAATTATAAGAGTATGTCAAAAGCTGAGAACAAAAGTGCTGGAATTGCATTTTTTTCTGAAATTCTAGGATTGCTTGATAAACAATTAATAGCATCACATTTTGTACAAAGGCTACCTATAATATTTTCGAATTATGTGCCAACTTTTAAGTTAAACTTTTTGAAATAAGTAAAGAAAAGTTTTCTATAAATATGAAGTAAAGAAAGAAATTTCCAATAGGAATTTTTCCAGCCCAGCAGCAGGAATTTTAACTTCTCCTAAAAATGTTTGAAACACTTTAAGGCAAATATGTCACATTCTTCTCTTATTTGTTGCCAGGAACAAATAAAGGCGTAAAAGAAAAGAAAATTTAATTAAGTGAAGTTAATTATCCTCATCCTTTACCTCACACTAATTGCTTCAGTAGAAAAGGGTGGCCGATTTCTCGAACTGCCTGCTTCTGCCCCAGAACAAGTAATTTTATTTGATCAGTATCGAAAAAGAAAATTCTTAAATGATTATAATAGATTGAATTAAAAAAATGATTCTATCAAATATTAACTGAATGAGATGCGTGTATGGTTCATATATTACGGCTGGTAAAAATTGAGAACTAGTCGTTTAATATTAATAAGATGTAGCAAAATAAGTTAATGAAATGGGATAACTTTTTTAAGCAATTAATGAAGCTAATTTGCTTTAAGAAATGATTATTATATCGCTTTTTGGCTCACACGTTTCATTTGAAGGTTGTAATCAAGTGTTTGACAAAGATAAGCAAATTTATTTGTCGCTGATTAACTCTCATCTCGTGTTAGTCTCTAAAGGAATGAACATCATTTTGTTTTTTCCATTAGTATCTGGAATATTTTGCGTAAAAGAATTTTCAAAGAACGTATTTATCTTTCCAAAACATTGCGACCTTATATTATTAACTTTACTATTACCACTATTTATTATGACTTTAAATCACAATTTCTATATTTTGGACTGAAGCAATCCTGTCTTAATAGTGCTATGACATCTATTTACGTACATGTCATGACAGTCATCAAAACGAGATGTACAGTTAACCATCATTAAAACTTTTTAATCTTATACTAGCTGCCAGGGCAGCTAAATTAGCTTCCTTCGGCATGTTGATGCATAACGCTCCCCCCCTCCAACTTTTACCTCATTCTAATGGTAAAGTTTTTGATATAATTTAATATTCATAAGATTTTAAGACATACTACGTACGTGGAACGCTAATGAGTTTCATATATGATTTAGTTAAGTGTTCATTCAAAATTCTCATTATCACTATTATTACTGTTTCATATCAACTACGTTTTGTAACAATGGATTTTATATTTAATTATTTAGGATAAATCGCCTTAAATTTGATTACTCATTAATTGATATCTTTGTTAATTAATACCGTATAATAATATAAATTAAAACTAATGAAGCCTGAAAAATACCAATCTATGGGTACCTGGTTTAATTTTCAGTTCATTGGTGTTTAGGAGAAAGAAGGAAATATAGAAAGATACTCAGTTTTTAATATAAGAACATAGTTTTTAATATATCCAATTCAGAATAAAAAATATTTTCAAATATAGTTTCAGTAATAACTTCAGTTTATAATGAAAAGTATTTTTCCCTTCTGATTTTAGGTTCAACATTTATTCTTTCACTCTCCTTTTCCTTTCTTGACTACTTAAATTCATTGGTTTTCCCTTTTTTTTTTTTTTTTTTTTAAGGGAGCAAAAAACTCTAATGCAGTTTTTTTTTTAATTTGAATATTTTCCATTTTTTCCTTGCTACTTAAAAACTTGCACTAAACCACATTTTATGGCAGTGCTATTTAACTATAAGAAAGATATTTCAGTACTAGTCAACAGTTATTTTCTAATTTTTCTTAGCACACTTTGTGAGCCAAGTAATGTTACATATAGGACTCGAACACAGAAAGTCCCAGATGAAAATGGATCCTTTCTACTTGTACTTTGTTTCTTGAAACAAAATTTTCTCGGATTTTTTTTTCAGCTTTGCATGTAAGTGTTACACAACCGCTTTTAAATGAGTTCTTCTTTGTGGCAAATTTTCTTAATGCGCCTTGACCGAAAAACAAATCACAAAATAAAATGCATATGTCGTAACGAATTATGTTGATGCTCTTAAGGCATTTAACAACTTGCAAGCAAATATATAAAAAAAAGCTTGTACTTGCAAGATATGTCTAAAGAGTTTGTTAATAATTGTTTCAACATATTTACAAATATTTCTTTTTAAGATCCTTTTAGAAAAAATATTGCTATTTTATCTCTACTCGTTTTATCTCTCTTTTTACCAATCTTATTCTTTATCTTTATAATATAATGCTCAACTTATTCTTCTTTTCAACGAAAGTTTCTTTTTTATGACTTGTGTTTAAAATTGAACCAATTATCACTTTTAGAGTAAGCAAACTATTATTTTTCCTAATAAATATAAGCAAATAAAGTTCGATTGATATTATTAACAAATGAAATCAAAACATATTTTAATGACATCATTAAATTTTTTCTTAAATGAAAATTTCATTTTTTCTAACTAGATTTTTATTTGCTGTTGAAAGATAACGTTTTATTTCCACATTTATGGTACTTTTATCTTTTCAACATGTTTCCTTAATTGATTGTTTTCAGAAAGCGTAATGAAACTGTCATTACAATCTACCAATATTTTAAGAAACGTTAAGATCATTTTATTTTTCAATGGAAATTTTAAAGCCTTTGTTTTAGAAACGTTTGTAAATAAAAGGGAAAAAATAACATTTGCTGTTTGAAAAAGTATTTAGGCGAGTTTTAAATTCAAATAAATTATTTTCTACCTATAATATATCTTTCTGTATGCTATTAGCATATATATTATCAAGAGCAGTTAAGAAGATGCTGTAGTTTCTACAATTCTTACAAATAGATGTATCTTTACAAATGGACTTATAGATGAAACTGAAACTTATATCTATACATTTCTTTACTTTCAACAACATTTCAATAAAATGACAAATTTAAAGAATATCTTGAGAAATGGATTAATGGTTTCGCAACAATTGTTACGTAAATGAAAATTTCCCCCAAAAATGCCCTGGTGTAAAAATTTCCCTTGGTCACTTAAAACAACACCGTCATTCTAAACCTGAAAATCCTCGGGCTTACAAAGTTACGACACCTAGTTTTTCCACCAAAATTGTGACAAACTACCATTCTTCCCTCTTCCCTCTATTACCACTTTTACTTCTGTAAGAACCTTTCCCCACCTGAATTTTTCGCCTGTTTCGGTTGATCCTTAAATTAAACAATGCTGTTCGACTGGAAACTTCCTGCTCAAACCGTATCTACCTCTCTTAGCACAACTTTTCTCCAAACATCTTTGTTAATTTCAAGGATAAATTCCGGGGACCTTTATGGGACTGAGATAGATGGGTAAATGTCACTACTTATTCTGTTGGGAAAACTGTTTTTAGTTGAGTCAACATTTTTCTTCTTGGTAGACATTCGGTTTTCTTGGTGGCGGGCATTTAGGCGGGAAACTCCTATGTGTCTCCTGCTTGTCATCAGACATTTTTCAATAAAAATTCTATCGTGCTGAGCTGGGACTACGCTGTAAATTTCAAAAACAAGATAACTATTTACGTGGCACAGTTTTACAGATTTTCCGGAGAGTATCACTCTTTTTTGCAAAAATACAGTCGAATCTCGTGAAAGCTAACTCCAAGGGACCTTTAAACACAGTTCGTCTTAACATTGGTTTCCCGTGCAACAAAAAAAAAAAAAAAAAAAAGAAAGGACGAGGGAAAATATGAAATTCGTTTTAGCAGTAATTTGTCCTAAGCGTATTAGACTTAACGAGGTGCAACTGCATTAGCATTTCTTTAAAAATTTAATATTTTTAGCAAGTTTTAAGCTATACAGAAAATATTTTCGTCAAACCTTACAAACTTTTAGGAAAACTGGACAGCAAGCAAGAAAAAAAAGGCGGTAATTTTTTTGGATATGTAAATTTAGCTACTTTTAAACTATAAAATTTCAATGCTTTATTTTGTTAGTAAAAAAAAGATAATTACATTTTTAGAGAAACTACTAAATAATAGCTTTGTCTTAGTGTTTCTTTTTTTTTAACGAAATTAATTGATGCTTCTGCTCGCACCGAACAAATTACTTCATAAAAGTGTAATTACAATACAAAACCTTTTTGTGAGCAAAGATAGCTTTTCCTTAATGTTACGAACATTAAAATGTATAAAAAAGAAAAATGAAAGTCCTTATCATTAAATGAAAATGCTTTATTGCCTTTAAATCACTTTTTTTTTCGCTGAGCACAATGTTTTGCGAGGTAGAATGTAATTCTGGAGACAATTACTTCATTAAGAATGCCATTAAAGTAATACTGATATCAATACAAACCAACTTTAAATAGCACATATTTTTTTAAAGAAAAGAGTGATCAGTGCACTTATAGTTACGTTCTTTCTACTACAATTCAAAAGTACATAGATAATGAAGAATTTTCATAAATGCTTAACAGTTGATCCGGAAAATAAGTGGACGGATAAACGAAGTTCAATTGTATTTTTCACGTATGTTGCACAAGGGTTAACTGCAGCTTAACTCCTTCACTTCTTTTTGTACAGCAAATTATATTAAAGTAAGTAGTTAACAGCATAAGAGAAAGTAGAGTAATCCGGAGATCACCAGTACTTCACAATTGAATCTTTAAAAGTCATTTTTTTCCTACGTTATCAAAGCTTGAAATGTTGACTGAAAGTGAGCCTTGGAAACATATTTTAATTTTTATTTAAAATCAAAAAAGTCATTCGGCTATGACCGAACTGCTAAAAAACATTCTGCTACTGGGGTTGGCTACTTGAATAGAAATACCTTGTTAACATTCAAAGCGTAAGGAATTCACTAACTTGACAACTGACATTACGGAAGGAGATGATTTGTTTTTCGTGTACATTAATTTCGTTCATTTTTCTGAAAAAACTTTGGTCAAAAGTTTTTGAAATCAGAGTAAAAAATTACTTGTAGCCTTACACTGTAAAATCGATGGCATCCTTGCTGCCTCCAATGTATGGAGTAATTTAACTGATAATGTTGGTATAACGTCAGGCATCGCTGTCAAAAGGTTTAATGTTATATGTTGTAAAGTTTCACTAATTTACTATTTGTAAGCTTACAGAGAAATTGTTTGGCAGGGCACACATTAGCAACAAAAAAAAAAATCATTAGACTTTCTTGGAATATCGATCGTCTTTTATTGCAAATTGACTTTAAGTTAAACGTTTAATGATTCAAAAAATCAAAGCTATTAAATGATCAGGTAATAATGTCTTTGACTTGAAAAACAATATATATATATATATATATATATATATATATATATATATATATATATATATATATATATACAAGTATGGTTGTTTGTCGTAATGAATTCTACTTAGATAAAGATTTGATTTGCTTGTTTGCCAAACTACCGTGACTAAGAATTTTCAACTGTACAAATTGCTATTGGTCTCGGTTAGTATGGATAAATGATATTGAAATGATATTGTCCTGTACACAAAATGTAGTGCGAATAATGAATTATAAAAGCAAAAGGACTACTGCAACATTAAATTCTAAGTAAGCAAGTTCTTTTTAAAGAAAATACGGTTCTTAAAAACGCAACTATAGTATTTAGAAGAAAAGACTCAAAGAAAAAAAAAACTTTCAAATTCTTTTGTATTTCAGTACCTTTTCCTTTTTTTTTTTTCTTTTTTTTATCTTTGCGAGTGAAGTATATTTATTTTTACAACAATTGCATAAAGCAAAAAAAAAAAAAAATTCTGCTTGCTCTTACGAAGGAATATATTTAAAAAATGAAAAGAGAGAGACGTACATAGATAAGCACATCTCTTTCATTTTTGTTCACCTTTCATTTATTTCTTCGACCCTCAACTATAACATTAATGCAAACTGTAAAGAAAGAAGAACTCTCGAAATCCCTCCTTCACATAACGATCATACTCGTTAACTTCATAATGACTGTGCTTGAATATCCAGATTTTGCAGCAAAGAAATATATCTTCTCCTGAATACATTTGACTTTATTTATGCTTCATGCTGCTCAGAAGTAGGGTTTTTTCTTTCTCTTTCAAATGACTGGTATTTTCTATAAATGATGTATAAATACCGATTTGATGTCGGGGTTAAACTTTGTTTCAATGTACATGAAGATGAGAAATGCCCTCACTAGAATTGAGGTTAACATTTATTAAAATAAGTAATTTCTTCTTAAAGGTATATTTCATGTCTAATAGAACACAAATGACAAGTTGGAGTTTGTAATAAAAATTATTAACATAATGGATGATTTTTTATTGTTGATATTCTATTTCAAATCAGGTAGGCAACTCTAAAAAGTGTCATATTACCGCCAGTTGTTTTTGAAAAAAAAAGAGTTGATAAAACTAACGAACCTTTTAAATATCCCAAAAATAATTTGCTTTTTTTCTACAATTACAGCCTATCAAAACTGTGTATACAATTGATCATTTTGAAAACAAGGAAAAAAGAAAAAAAAAAAGAATGAAAGAAGAAAATTAGCAAACAATCAATTTTAAATGGACGCAATTTTAAAAGGTTTTATCCTATTGAAATACGTTTTGCCTAAAAAAAACAAAAAACAAAAAAAAAACTTATAATAACGATCTACACGTAAATTGGACATCATTCAAAAAAATTGCTGAGTCTATTGATAAAGAAAAAAATGTCATCAAAAACTGAGTTTCAACCGATTTATAATTGTTTTTACGAAATACAAAATATATTTTTTTTAGTAAACAGAGATGGCTATCTGAAGAGCTTTTTTATAGGTTAGTTTCGTAGCATATTTTATTGCAATCGTTAAATGCATACAACATGGGAAATCAAATTTGAAGTTTTTTTTTTTTTTTTTTTTGAAAACTACGATTCCGGTAGGTATATTATTAAAAAAGGCTTTTGTAAAATCTGAAATAGGCTCATAGTTAATGCTTACTAAGTTGATGCTCTACTAGTTTTGTGTTTTGATTAAGTGTTTTTTTTTTTTTTTTTTTTTTGAGAGAGTGACCTTATTGTCATGATGTACATTTGAAACGAATATTGAAATTCACCGAATACTACTGCGTAATAGTTTCAATTATAGGGATTTTTATCAGCAACATTTCTTTTTTCTCTAAAATAGTTTATTTTGCTTGATATTGTCTCAAATGTTCCACCTGTTACGTCGATGCCGTCATGCATAAAAATTACAAAACATAAAAGAAACCACCCAAGCACGAAAAGGAAATAAATGTAATGCATTTTAAATTTTGTTTTAATTACATGCTTTATTTATTTTTGTTGACCACTCTCCTTACACTTTTAAATCCGACCTCGTGTGATTTTTGAAGTATTAGTTCTGTAGACCAAACCCACTTAGAGGAATCCATCTGTTTCATGTCAGATGTAGCTATATAAAAATGTTTATCTAACGCCGAATTTAGTTATCACAGGAGAACGGTAAGTAAATAACTAAACAGAGTCATAAAGGAAGACGGACTAAGTTTTAATCAAAATTAATTCATTATAAATATTTTGGGAAACATGTCTAAGATTTAACTATTACTAATAAAGTACCCTAGTTTTATAATTACATATTATATGCGCGTCATGGCAGTAAGTTCCCTTTCGAGAAATCATAAATGTAGGCATGAAAAAGAGTTGAAATGAATCATTTTTAGATTGTTTTAAAAAAGAGCTTTCTTAGGAGTTTTCATTCAGAAACAGTAATTTTTTGAAAATTTTCACTTATCAATATGATTTCCAAGGTTTTTACAAAATACGGCAAAATATGCTATGAAATGTGCTATAAGGTCCTCAGATAACCGTCTCTGTTACAAAAAAAGTTATGTCTATTTTGAAAAAAAAAAGAATTGTAAACCAGTTTCAGCACTATTATTGTCATTACAAATAAACCCAACTAAATCTTCAAAAATGGCGTCTAAACGACATGTACGTCCCTACTTATTTGTAAGGAAAAAGTTATTCGAACAGTTAAAATACTTGGGAAATTGAGCCCATTTTAAAATTATAAGTCCAGAAACTTTAATTACTGTAGTTATACCAAAAAAAAAAAAAAAAGCGATCCATGTCTGATTAAAAATAGAATGTCCCTACAAACTACTTCTGTAATTTGAGTTATGCTTTTAGCAAAAATATCCGTAATTAACAGATAAAAAAAAGTATTCTAGGTCAAAGCTTTTTACAAATTAGTAAATTCAAGTAGATAAGAAACACATATTCATACGTATTGAATACTAATGGTTATGATATAACTTTTGAAAACAAAATGTTGTCTTGTTGGAAATGCATTTATAGACAGATGTAAAGAAGCTCGATTTCGATTTAAAATTTCAAAGAGTGCGTTTTAAGGTAAATAAGTTTCCAAAAGAAGTATTACACAACATCTTATTCAACTGTGAACTTCTTGTCAGAATAAAATGGATACAATGACTCACTTATTTGATAATATTTTGAGAAGAAGGGAAATGTTTAGGAAACATTTTTATTCGAAATGTGACTAAAAACAAATCTGTATTCAAAACACTTGGATGCACGGAAACTACACGGAACTTCTAGAGAATTCCAATGCATATATAAATTCGCGATATTTTATCGCCAAAATAGTTGCTTAACAAGAGAAAAGTGAATTAACTTGCATTTCAAAAAGCGAAGTTGCTATCTAAGTTAGAGTGAAAACGTATTTATTCCTATTGTATTGATGAAGTATATAACAGTAAATGTTTCTCACATCAATTGTTAAAATAAACCATACAATATATTAATTAGTGAAAACCTCAGTTTTGTGAAGACGCCAGCTTCTCAAATATGCTACAAAAAGAGAAGTAACACATCACGAAATTTTCCATAATAAGTTCCCGGAAATGTGTGCAATTAATACGCAAATGATACTTTATGCCCACTTTCTCCGTAGCTTTTCAAATTATTTGACTTATATTGCTTCATGTTTTCATCAAAAAATAATTTAATAACTTATTTTCTAGCACATTCAAGCATTATAGTCAACATAATTAATATTGACAATAAGTAAAAGATAATACTTTTGATCCATCGTAGAGGAAAATGATTTATTTCCTGGTATATATTTTCTACTAGGAAACAGTTATTTGATTCATAACCTGAATAAGGTAAAGAATAATGTCAGAGATTTTGTGACATATCAATAACTGTTTCGCTCTTGTGACAGATTTATCGTCTTCATTACATGAGAAGAATTAATTGCTTCGATAACGGCATCAGAGTTTTAAGACTTAAGCTCACGTTTTATTTTGGTCTGAATGAGAACTATTCGCTTAATCTTCGTTTGTATTTTGAAACCTTGAAAAGTTTTTGTAAGTTATCTGTGAGATCTGATGAGAAGTATAGAAAAATTGTATGAGTACCTTTCAAAATTGAACTCAAAGAATTACAACAAAATATATTACGAGAATTCTCATATTTCTTTCAGTAAAAAAAAAAAAACACTTTTGCATAGTTTTTATCGTTGTATTTCTTTTATCTTAGCATAATTAAATACTATGTGCAATAAGCCATACATTTTTATAAAAGTTTTTCAAAAATCTAATCCTGCATTATAAAATTTGGCAGTGATTTTTAGTTTTTACTTTTGTATCAAGGAGTGTGGAAAATACATAGTGCTGCTTCGCATCAAATATTTTTATTAATAAGCTCCGTGAAATGCCTTCTTAACAAGTAAACTTCAATATTTTTTTGGAAAAAATATTTAAATTTAGGAACATCTCAACTCTTTAAAAGAAAATGATAAATCAATAAATATGTATTTAATTAATCATCGTTTTTTCATATCTCCTAGCCTCCAATTGCGAAAATTTAGTTTGTTTTAATAACACCATTAATCATACAAATACAATAAAAACACAAAAATCCAATCATAAGCCCTTGTTCCGCTGCGTAGTTATATCGCACGACATTTGATACCACAGCTTACAACAAAATGCATCACTATACTAGTATACAGGGTGTCCACTCCTATCGTGGACCAATAGCTAATTTCTTAACCGTTAGAGATACGCATATAGTTTATTTAGGAAAAAATCTCCAAATTACGAAAGGAATTTTGGGTCTATTCAATGTTTTTCAAAAAATCAAATTTTGAAAGAGTTACGAAATTTAAATTTTTATACAGCCCCCCCAGTCCTATCAATCATATTTAGTAAAACATTCTTGACACTGTAACGTTTAAAACAAAAAAAAATCACTCTTCTACCACAAAAATTGACCGAGTTATGACGTTTTGAAAAATCAAGATTTTGCATTGTTTCATGACGTCATCGAGAGATCGCTTAAGGACCGTATGCGAATCATTCAAAATCTTGATTTTTCAAAACGTCATAACTCGGTCAATTTTTGTCGTAGAAGAGTGATTTTTTTTTAGTTTTAAACGTTACAGTGTCAAGAATGTTTCTCTAAATATGATTGATAGGACTGGGGGGCTGTAAAAAAATTTAAATTTCGTAACTCTTTCAAAATTTGATTTTTTGAAATTGTTGAATAGACTCAAAATTCCTTTCGTAATTTAGAGATTTTTTCCTAAATGAACTATATGCGTATCTCTAACGGTTTAGAAATTAGCTATTGGTCCACGATTGGAATGGACACCCTGTATAATAATTATAATAAGGAAGATACATTAAGTATATCGTTTAAACGTGACTTAAACAGTCGAAATACTATTCAGAGTTAACTCGACAGGTCATAACGTTCTCCGTATTACTTACTGTTCCAAATGGCGCTTTAAGTAATGTTGTAGAATATCTGATATTTAAGTCAGGCTACAAAACGCCAAAACCATCGCATAGATTTAATATTGTTTTTAATTCAAATTTTACAATTTTTCGTTTCGTAAACTTGAAGATTTTAGTTATTTATTTTCTTGCTTAATTGTGAAATTTTGGAGAGCTTCAACTAACAACAATGCAAAACATTTTCAGTTTAATTCAGTAGAATTATTTACATGCTCGACACTGAAGCGTATAGCTTCTTTTTTGAGAGATTTTTTTATAAGTGCCGAAATCTTCCAGATATCGAGATGTTTGTCTAGTTAGGTGAAATTTAATCCTATAAGTGTAAATCCAGAATATGCATCTGATAACTTACTTTTAATAGTCATGGAAATCCTAATAGCCCCAGTTAAAAGTAATGAGTTATAGTTCTGAAAAAATTCAAGAGTGTAAAAGAGGTACAAAATAGTAATCACACAGTTATTATTCATCGAAGGATTATGTCCTTTACACTGGGTTCTGAAATATCCAGGAAGTTGTTAATAAAGTACTTCACAATCTTCCGCATCATGCGCTAGATAACATTGATTTCATAATACCGGTTGCCACACTTAACTTTTGCAGGTTGCTTTGTTTAAACATTTGCGAAGGGTATTTTTTCCCAATATGTTGTGTCTTAAGCTTGATTCTTAGTATATTTACATTTAGAGAAATTGCTCAGCAGTAGATAAATTCATTTTATCGCCAAAATATTTGATGAAGTAAAAAACGATTTAGGGTGAGTTCTGGTAAGTGCGTCCACGGGGTAAGTGCGTCCACTGGGAATTATATGAACACTGTCTTGAAATGGCTTCTGCAACACATCGACTATGTTAGATAACTGTCTAATGATAATTTCAATAGGTAGAATTCAGGCCTGGATTCAATAGACGAAACACAATCAGGGATAACTTAAATGTCTTAAAAAAAACTCTTAAGTAAAGATTGAGAAGGTTTTGTTTCAGTTTCTCTTGTAGTCATACCAAGCAATTAAAGTCAAGAAATGCAAGTTGTTTCTTTTAAGTAATAGCTACTAATAACATACATGGGGTATTTTGATCAAATACTCTAACTAAAATTTGTTTATATGACGGTACGCACTTTCCCTTTCTTTAAAGTAAGGTGGGGGTAAGTGCGCACCATTATGATGGGGCAAGTGCGTACCACTATCATGAGGCATATGCGTACTATTATGCGGAGCAAGTGCGTACCATTATGATGAGGCAAGTGTGTACCATTACGTGGAAAATACGACTCTCGTAATTCATCTTTAATTTTGCTTATAACTCTTTTATAAACCGATTATAAATCCGACGTCATTTCCATCAAGTATTTATATTAACATTGAATGCGGCATAAGATTTCAATTTTATTCATTACCTCTGAAATATATTGGCTTTTAGATATCAGTTAGTAAATTTTTCGTTGAAAATAGCGATCATGAGCTGTACTTAATTTAAACCAGAATGACAAATGAAGCAATGAAATTAAGTGAAACACTAAATAAGGAACCAACAGATTCAAAAAACGAAGGTGGAGTAATGAATAAATTATATTTAAGAAAATTAAAGAACACCTTGTGAAAAACTATTTGAATGTACAAGAAAAAAAAGTACAAGTATCACATCATGATCAATTATTCTCTTTTTTTTGCTCTTTATTTTGTGTTTTTTCTTACTGCTGCTGATTCTAATAAGAAAAATATTTTAAAACCGTATTTATTCAAAAAAAAAAAAAGAAAAAAAAAACGAATTGTTCACTCAGGTCACCTAACGATCTACCATACAAATAGAATTAAAGAAAATCACAGGGGTACGCACTTACAACAAAGCTATTGGACGCACATGTCTCATCTTACATTTAAGAAGGGGTAAGTGCGAACCCTGGCTTAAACACAGACAGATTAATGTATTTAACCAAAATAAACTATGTTGTCTTTGAGTGATTATTACTAAATAAAAACAACTTACATTTGCTCACTTGGTCTTATTAAAAGGACAGAGGAAGAATCACAGACACAACTCTCTCAATCTTCAAATCACAGTTGTTCGCAAGACGCGTAGAATATCACTGATTGCGTTTCATCCATGCAAGCAAGTGCTGATCTCTAGTATTATGCATTATCCCAAGGCAACTACCTAACATATTTAATATGTGCCAGAAGTTTTTTCTTGCTCATATTCACATAATTTAAGGTGGACGCACTTACCCCGCTGGGTAGGGAAAGTGCGTACCTTAGAGTAGGTGTCATAAACCAGGTCACAAAACCTATGCTTATGGTTTATTTTACATATTATATGCTTGAAAATCTTAGTAAAGGATCTGGAAAGAAAACTAAAAAAAAATTGTGAGTGTACAAGCTTTTTCAACAGAGCAGCATCCCTGAGAACATGAACTTTGCAAAAAAGGGTACGCACTTACCAGAACTCACCCTAGTTAAAAATCTGACTGCTGACAATCAATTACAATCCAAGTCAAGAAAATGTCTAAAGTGCTGAAATTATGAAGTGGACAGCATTTTTGCATCTCTCTTTTGCCCAAGGGTCTAAGTATAGACACTGATATTTCTCTCTGTTACCAATATCAATGAATAACTCTAAACTATTACTAATTATTTCAAATTTATAAGTGTGATTTAGTCCTTAATCGTTAGATTAAGCTTGTTAATTTAAGAAACACTATTCATTATATTGCATAGAATCATTTAACACTTTTATAAAAGTTGAAAGATGTAACTTAGTATTTTCTCCAATAAAACAATTATTATTTCAGTAACGGTAAACCACTTAATCAGGTCACAGCCTGCATGTTTATCGAATAAAAACTTAAAGTAACGAACCTTGTTTGAAAAAAAAAGTACATCTTCAGAAGCAGGATTTGCTCTAGGTAGTATATATCATACGCTTTAATGAAATTAATACAGAAAGTAAAAAATGAGTAAGAAGGTACGACATTTTTTAATGAAATTTAACATGTTGGTACATTGCTCTGTTTCACAGAAAAACTATGAATGGATGTGCGTCTTTAAATGTAAATGAATGTATTGTATGTTCAACGCACTAAGTGCTTGTAACGAGCATGGTCTATTCGCATGAATGAAATAATGAAATAATGTTTATCTTCAAAACATTTTGCAACTAATCGAATTGTAGCATGAGAGCAATAGGTTTAAAGCAATTTTTGACATTGAAAATTTTGAAAACCCGTAAAAGGTAGCACAAAAAGTGTGCAACCTTATTTTAGACTATACTGCCATTCAAAAGTTCGTAAAAAGAAAGCTTTACAAAAATGCAAGTGTCAAAAACACAAGTTGTTGCCTTACTTATAATGAAATGCAGTGTAAGGAAGTTGAGGTTGTTTTTTACAATGCAATTCTTTCCCAGTAAATTATTTTTAAATAATTGTATTTATGTTTTAAAGCTTTCTTTCATTAATTTAGCGAAAGTAACCACATACAAACAGTTGAAAAATAATATTTTACGCTTTGTAAAATGAGTTTTACATTGGAAGAATTTAAATGACGTAATTAATTACAAGGTACAAAACTCAAATTTCAAAATATGTTTTTAATAAAATTTAAACGTTTAGGAGAACAAAAGTAAATAGCAATGACGAAGTGAAAAAAATCAAAATGCTACTGAAAGCATTTGCTTTTCTAAATTGAATTTTTGCACGGCGTAGAAAAATAAAAACACCCCTTCTATAATTACACACGCAAACATTTTTAAAATGAAGAAAAGGAAAGGGCTGCTTGATATTTTTTCACCTTTGGAAGTGATTTAATTATCTTGCTTTTCGAAACAATCTTTTTATTCATTATTTCCGTTTTAATCTAAAGAGTGTCCTTGACAATGACGGATGTGAAAGACAAAGGATTTTGGTTGTTTATGCTCTTCTATTTTAACTTTTAAAGATATTTAATTATCCCTTTTACTGCACGGATTATTTATGCAGTTAATAATCAGTTGAGTGGAAAGAAAATCTTGTAATTATTATTTAATAGAGCATTTCTGGAAGAACTGCATCAACTTAGTCTTGGATGAAAAGTTCTCAATTGAAAGTATTAATTAAAAGCTCATCAGGCATGGCTATGGGTTTGTTAGGTATTGGTAGATTGTTTGAATCTATAGGTAAAAAATTTCTTGCATAATGTCATGTAAATTAAAATTAACAATACGCGTCGAAAAACAATACACAAAATATTATATATTGAAACTATAATCATTAAAAACATTATAAGACTAAAAAAAAATTAAATTACATTATTTTTTTTCTTGTTGCAATATTACCTCGGGTTAGTTGTTCATGATTTTGCTTGAAAAACAACAAAAATTCTATTCATGAAACTAACCTCTTACTTTTTTTTTAAATAAATCTTCACCAAGTTCAAATATATAATGCGCTTTAAAAGTATTATACTAAATTATCAAATTATACGATTGTGAATGCACAAACAGATAGGGTGGACTCGATGACTGAAAAAGATTTTCATTACCGCTGGTAATTTGAGGTGTCTGCTCCATTTTCTCGGAATATACTAAACGTGTCTAAAATTTGTTGAAGCTTATTAGCAATCTATTACTAATATTCTGGCTTTGTTGGGTTTTGAAGAATAAGAACAGATGAAATAGTAGCAAAACTTTGTTTCGTAATTATGTATAGTGTCCTCTTAATGGATAAATTTAATCCTTATATAAATGCTTGTTTATAAGGCAGAAAATATTTTGATAAGATGATCGTGTGATGATACTGTGCTTTTACAGTTTTAAACTGGATCCTCTGTCGCCAGTATTATACAGTAACAAAAACAAATATTTGTTTTCTTTCTTTTGCAGTATAGCAACTAATCTGACAACAGTACGCAGACGGGTTTGAGAATGTGACTAGTTAACATGTAGTTTACCCTCTGGAGGAGTCCGAACTTGAGAAAGGCGTTGTTCGTGCTTTGTCATTTTCCGTAAATTGTATTTTTCCAGTACATTTTTAGAAGAAGTGACTTTAAATCCAAGCAAAGGTATGCTATCTGTTCTAGCCTCAAACTTGAAGATTGTTACTTCAGCTGAAATTTATTGAAAACTTTAAACAAAAGATGATGACTTGTTTGAAGAGCTCAGGTGTTTCGGCGTTTAAAGTCATTCTCAAAAAATAGAGAGAGATGCACCTTCCTGGTGTTTCCTCAATAGAATTGTTCTCCTGACTTGAGTTTCTGCTACCCTTTTGTCTGCCAAAAATTGAGAATTACTACTAGGGCATCAGCGGGTGCCACTAGAGGACATTCAAGCGGCAGTAACTGCTCAGTTAAATGCTAATCTAATACAAGAGTTCTAGCACCTCTAGAAAGAATAAAAGGGCCGTCTCCAGTGTAGGGCCGCACAGTGGTTCGAGGGCGGAAAAAATAGGCATTTCAAAATTTGAACATAGAAAAATTTTAATAGTGTAATTATTTAGCCATTGAGTTGTAGTAACATACTCCATAAAATTTATTAGGAAAAAAATTGCATTTTACCGAAAAAAGGCCAAAAATGTTGAAAAATTGCGTTTTTAAAAAAAATTTGGACGTGACCCTTTCTTGCAATTTTAATTCCTACGTTCAGTAACCCGAACTTGAATTTATAAAAATTCATTTCACATTGGTCTTTCACACCTATAGGATGCATATTACACCAGAAATAATAATTAAAATTAATAAATATATTGAGGCATAAACTTTTATCGGCGGCTTCCGGTGAGCTTAAAGCTATATTAGAAAATAGTTTGAACCTTCTTGTAACTAAGCAAAAACATTTTAGCTGCTACCAATTGCGACTGTGGGCGTGGTAGATGTTTTCATTTGAATCTCACTATTTACAAACACCAATATTGTGAACTAAAAAAACTAAAAATTAACAAGTCGTGGTATAACGGGGACAAATTGATTTTTATCAAAGAGATTGGCTTTCAAATTTGACGTATTCCAAAGAAAAAAATCTGCACCTCAAAGCCAGATTAACGTAAGTCACATTTTCACTACTTCTCAAGGAGAGTCATCTATACTCAATGGATTTTTCCACTTTTGCCCCGTTTCGGACCACTGTGGGCCGTTGAGAGCCACAGCAGATCTGTTTCAAATTGATCACCTGGACCCCCTCCTACAGTAAAAATTATAAAATTTATATTGTTCTATCCTGAAGTCAGGTCCACATAAGAGCAAGGCCCTAGTTGTTTGTCATCTGAAGGAAATCATTTTGAAGCAAGCAATAACAGTTTGTCATTTTGTATAAATAAAAAATTCTAAAAGAAAAACCCAGTATGAGTGTGTATTGTCACTTTTCCGACTGAGAATGATCGATTTTCAGATTATTCCAATTAAAGATAAAGGGGGGTCATATAAAGAAACGTGCCTCTGTTTTCACACTATTTACAGAGAGAGAGAGATATTTGACGTTTTTTTCGTGCTTTCTATTCAGTGGAAACCAAATAAGCTAGCAATTATTTGACTCGTTCAGGATCAAAACCCGTCAATTTTTTACGAAAAATTATGCTATTTAAGAAAAAATATTCTAAGTATTAAATCTCTTTTACCATTAGCTTAAAAGCGATAGATCAAGCATAGATATAAGTCTACGTCTCATCAAAAGTGAATATAAAGTAAGGGTTCTAGGTCAAAACCTCTTTAAATCCGAAGGCGGAACTGTGAATTTTGAGAAGTGTACTTAACGGTTTTAGTTCTAAAAGACTAATTTATTTATTCTTTTAAAAATACAATAATAAATAAATAAGTAAATAGCATAAAACTAAATAAAAATTCAAATTTTGTAGTTACTGCCCCTTACCTTCTTACGGCAGAGTGTATTTGACTAAGAAAACAGAATTTCCCGCTAAAAATTCGATTAACACGCGCAATTTCTATTCAGAGCGATACATTAGAACGTGCTAGTGAATAAGATGATAAAAGAGTGGATGGATTTTTCTTTTTAAAAAATGCCCAAAAGTGATTGTCTCTTAATGTGGCATAAAAGGTTTTCTGCATTAATGCCATTTTTGCTACGTTTTTCTTGTAGTCTCATTTTCAGAGTTCTCGCTGGCTTAAAATCCTTTGCTCTTCAAAAGAATTCCCCCACATGCTTCCCTAACTGAATTAATTAAAAATGTATACTGCACTTTTCTCTTAACATTTAAAAGACTAGTTCTTTTGAAGAATGTGATCATTCTTACGCAAAAAGTTTAAGCGTTTAACCTTTAAAGACGGAAATGAAGCAATAGCATTTAATGGACAATCCTGGTAACACTTTTCCCTGTACGATTTTTTTAAAGCTTTTATTGCTCAACTGCTTGAATGTAACGATTTAACGATTAGCTCTCGTCGATTTTCCTAAAATGTTATTTCCGAATTTAGTTTGATCCTGCACAAATAATCGAAACAATGTTTCTATTTTTAGTACAATTAATTGATCAATAACTAAATATTCACTGAAAAAAAATGTTTTTTAACAAAAAATAAATAAAAAAACAAAATAAAAAAATCTTATTTTTTACTTATTATTCAGCACACACGGATTTATCATATTTGTATCAACTGCCCTTAAAATGTTTCTACTTTACCACCGCTACAATTTAAAGTTAGAGTTGAATTGGACCATATCCTGCATACTGGTAATAATTTGATCATAACATGAATTTAAAGCACAGTATATGTCCAAAAGTTCATCAATTTGAACAATAAGTACTATTCACTGTTCAACTTCTTATTACAAGGACTATTTTAACAATAGTTCATTTAGCACATAATAATATAATTCTTTCTTCGTACATTTTTCTTCTACAGTAGTCGAACCCTGAACAAAAGTAAGGTAGATTTATTAATTTCTAAGAACGCAAGGTAGTTACCGACCACCTTGATAAAAAAACTGAATTAAGGCAATGAAGTGAAGAATTTTACTTTTGCTGTACGCCAAAAAAAAAAAAAAAAGGCTGTTTTAAGAAAAAAATATTTTGGAGAAATGCTGTTGTTTTAAAAACCCCTTATCTGAACGGTACAACATTTAGCTTACAAAGTAGTAAAGTAGGTATGTAGATACCATAAAAGGTACTAATATAATAATGCTTAATCTAATGATGTGTGGTCCACAGGAATGGAGGACAGCCAAATGAACTTCTTTGAATCTATAAATAGTCCTTTGTTAACAAGATATTTGCTTGACTGTGTTTGTAAATACGGCCGCAATTTTAGTGATCCTGCTTGCATTTTTTATTGAACGTAAAAAGGAGGGAGGAGAAAACAATAACTTGGCGACACAGCAATGCTGTGTCAAAATATTACTGAATTTTAGTATTAAAAGAAATAATATCAAATCAGCAAAACAATTTTTAAATAAATAATTAAAACTTTACATTTATCAAATCCTTTGAATTAGTTACGATACCAAAGGGGTTTCAATAGTTAAATATGACATTTCACAACTTAATTTCATATTTTTCTATGTAAGATTTATTCTTCAAAATCATGTTTAGGCGGAAATGAAAATCTTGTTTTTAGAAAACAATTTGAATGCTATTCATCATCATCTGTAAATTTATATACGTTTTCTAAACAATTGAGGGGGCTATAAAATTATGTTCAGGTACACTTATATTATGTATGGGGCACATGAACGTTTTTTAATTGTATCGAGAACGTGATTGATGGTAACAATATATTAAAGTGCGTTAACAACTGCTATTTTACTTTTTTTGTTCATAGTCAACGATCTTAACTATCAGTTGAACTTTACAGATAAAAATATACCCAGAATGTAAAAAAAAAAAAAACTCTTCAAATTTACGGTTTCAAACCGTTAGCAGGGTTGGTTGTGCAAAACCGTAAAAGTTACGCAGTATATCTGTGAATGCAACAGTAGCTTACCGTAAAAGGGAAAATTTATCGCAAAAAATACGGAATATAACTGTAAACATGACAGTTTATTACTATACAAGACCATTTTTGTTTCATATGAAATACAAAGTAGGTCCGGAAACACGAGATTAAAAAAAAAAAAAAAAAACTACGGCAATTTTTCTGATATACAAGACAACACGAGATATATTTACGGCACAAAGATAGGAAATCACACCCAGGGCCCTGGTGGAATCGATCCAACGACTTCCGACACAGAAGATAAAGGTTCTACCACATAGCCATGGAGGCCCCCACTGCTAAGTTAAAATCTACTGTAGTCTATCAATAATAGATCGCAATAGAAACGTTGTCAAGTGCTGAAAGATGAACAACTTGCCCAGAAGGTAACGTTACTGGATAATGCTCAAAACCATAAAATAATTGCTGAAAAATAACGCTAGGCGTAGAAAATAATATTAAAATTATTAAGAAAAGAGAAGGTTTTCCCTTGTTAAGTAGCGTCTTTTAAACGAAATATATTTTTTTTTCTTTCCAATGGGGGCTGCGTAAACGAGAAAACGCCTTTTGCGCAGACCCTGTGCTATCCCCCGATAAGCATCCAGTCTGCATTGTACCACCATTAATGCAATGTGATGCGTTGGCACAGTTAATTTTGACGCCCAGTTACCGCCAGATGTAGGCACCTGGACTCTTTTCGATGTAAACTGCGCTAGGAATTTAATTTTGCCGAATTATATTCATAGCCAAACGAATACCACAAGTGATCTTTTACGTACCTCATAATCATACGACACGGGCGCTAAGGATTACCTGCATCACGAAAATCCACCGACTGGCCACTGTAGGTCAGAACCCGGGTTCTCGGCGTGGAAGGCCAACGCCTTACCACCATGCCACCAGCCGACCGCGAAATATGTTTTAAATTGGCAATTTTAAACCGTTTGTGTCTCGAAAACCGGTGAAAAACCGTGCGTTCAACAAAATGGGTTTAAACCGTGAAACTCACGAGAAAAGTGCGGGAAAAAATAGACATGTGTTACAGTTCATGCATTCTCAGTAATCAGGAGCCTAAAATGGAAAAGAACACATTTGTGAATTAGTGCATGTACAGATCTAATCATTCTATGCAAACAAATCATTAGGTAAGAAAAAATAGGAATCCCAAAGTAACACTCATTTGAAGAACTTTCTTCTTTTAAGGGTTTTTTAAGTCTACTGAAATGCAATGACGCTAATTGACGGAGTTTTTATCCTTTGTTTTGTAAGCACTATGTTCTTTCCATTAAATTGCTTTTTTTTATTTGTCCTCGTTTTTGTTATTACATCTAAGCTATTGCCATCGGAAAACTATGTTATACACTTAGCCTTAATGTTTAAGTTTTGATTTTCATGAAGATACCTATGTGGTATACTATTGTTACCCGGCTCCGCTTTATGTTTAAGTTTTAAAACTAATAGTTGGACGACACACGGAAAACTGAGTGATTGATTAATTACAGACTATGTGCTTGTTAAGAGATACACCAACTACTCTATTCGGAGTAAAAAGAAAAACTAAGATTGATATCAGGCGCTATCTTACATATCGATAAAAGTTTTGCCATCTCGACAGATTTATCTTATTTATTGTGTGAGTAGAATACATTTTTCGACTACAGTAATCAAAGGTTAGTGATTCTGTTTACTTTCATAATTTATTACAACTAGGGTATTTAGTGTTTTATACCTTCTTTTGGCAAAAATATGAAACGTGCTTTATATTATTTTTTGTAAATTTGATAAAAATACTGATGGTTTTTAAATTAATTGTAATGCATTATGCAGGAAAATATATCTTGAAAAGACTTTGCTCAATCTTAAAATAGTGCATACGTGAGAATATTTAAAAATATACAGAAAGTATTGAATTACTTTCTAGAAAATGTAGAAATTAATTTTTGCTTCCGTAACTGACCCCTCTTCCTGATTTTGCTTAACGTTCAACGCTTAGCATGTCCCAAAACTACACAAGTACCTTTCGCTCTGAAGTATACTAAAATAATAATTCGTTTTTTATTATTTGAGCTTATAATTCGAAGAATTTTTGTTTGAACAAAGGAAAACACATATTCTTCTTTTCTACATACTGACTCACATATAATTGTCAGAAAATCTGTTCAAAAAGTCAACAATAAACTTCCCAATTAGTTTCGAAAAATCTAATAATTGAGCGAAATGTGTTCTCAAAATGTCTATTCATGCATTTACTCAGTATTTAAAATTCATTTTCTTTACATTGAATGTAATCCGATCTAATTCCGTCTGAATACTGTTGAGCATGCACAATTGCTTAGCGCATTTATCAGACTAATTTGGATTTCGGAAGTGAGTTTTAATTATTTTGCGAATAAGCATAACTACACTCATCAAGGTTGCTAATCTTGCCAAAAATTCTGAAACAATAACTGGTTTAGCAGTTGGAATCACTGCATTGAATCAGAAAGAAGGCTGATAATCTCTATTTATTCACGCCCAAAAACGTTTTAATCATTTTAATTATACGTAAAATATTTTTAAGCAAGTCTTTGAGCTCCAAGAAGAAAATGTATTGTACTTGTTATTTTGTAAATGAAATCACATAAATTAGAGTTTAGTTGCGCATCAATAGACAATCTTGAAAACGTTACATTGTGTAATGTAATAATCGATTTAATGCAGTGAGTAACGATTTAATGTTTTCAGAGTTTTCTTGAGTTTTTTTTTTTAGAAATACTCTCACCACGACACATATATGACTTTTAGAAAATATACTGTGATCAAAATATCAAAATGTAATTTTATTTTTTTCGTTGTATTTTTATACATAACTACTCAAACATTTCACTAAATTTGGCGTTTATATTTATCCTCGCTGTAAAAGTGCTATACATTTGAAGTTATCTATAGTCAATTTTGTATGTGATTGAAGTAAAAAAAAAAAAAAACAGAAAGCTTTCCTAAAAAAGAAACTATTGTCATTTACCTGTATACTGCAAAAAATAAACTAGTTTTTACAGAACAATACTGGCAGCAGAGGTTAAAGTTTAAAACTATAAAATGCATAGTAACAAACTGTAAAATTAGCAATTTTATGCTAAAAACAACAGTATAATACTGGCAGCAGATGTTTCAATATAAAACTGTAAAATGCACAGTAATAAACTGAAAAATGAGCAATTTTGCAGTTTAATACTACAAAACTGGTAATTTTTTAGTTTATTACCATAACATTATCTGTATCATACTGTAAAAACAACATTTGTTTTTGCAGAGTGCATAATTTAGTTGCTTATTATATTATTTTTCAATGCATGCAATTTAAGAATTAAGTCACTGTGACGTCAGCTGTTATCACTTTTTTATTATAATATCAAATGAAACTCATTTTATTTAAAGAAGATTCTTCTCATCTGCTTATAAATAATCATGATTTCTATAATTCTATTGTTTTTTTCTAATCAATATAAATAATGTTGTTCATGAAGTCCGTTCTGAGTAGCAATAACGCGTACAGTTACCAATATAGCATTTAGAGGAAAGTATGTAAGTAAATAAATTAACAAATGAAATAGTTAAGCATGAAGATAAAAATGCAGTTTTAACAGAAGACTGTTGTTTAGCAGTTATTCTTCTAATGGGAAAACTTTTTCCTTTCAAAACCATCAATAACTTCATGTGTTTAAAGTAAGTAAAGTGGACTTTGAATTGGTAAAAAGCTTTGCAAAATTATGCAAGCGCCAAAAGCATGTACACATATAAATTCCTTTTTTGATGGTAAGTTCCTGCCAAAGTAAGATTTTAACAAAATTCTGACGTTGCAAATGAAATTAAAATGACATAATAATAAGTTTGTAATGAGAAAAATGTCACAATTTTAGCTCAATAGTTAAGATTTACAAGCACTGCTTTTGGTAGAAATTGAACTGGCTGTCTTTAGTGTGTCTTTTATGTTTTATGCTTCGCAGACTAAATATTTGACGTTGACTGAACGTGCTAAATTTCAGAGTTTAAGATAGAAAAGAAAATAAGAAACGAAACGGTTGAAATTATGAAATATTTAATATAAATGACGTGTAATTGGAAATGCAAGGAAAACGCATCAGAAGAAATAAGAAAAAAATAATTGAGGGGAAGGCAAAAAAAAAAGGAAAACAGCGAATCGATGAAACTGTTCCTCTTCTTAAATTAAAAAAATAATAATACCGTAATTTTCGTCGTATAAGACGCATCAAAAGTGCCTGCGTATAAGACGCAGGCACACCCCCCCCCATTTTGGGGAGAAAAGTGCGTCTTATACTGCGAAAAATACGGTAAATAAAACCGCTAAAATTTGCTTTTCGGATATTATAAACGGTCACTACAAGTGAAATGAAATACTTGAAAATTACAAGTATTCCAAGCAACTTATGAGATTTAAACAAAGCTCATTTTACGTACACTCAATTTCAGTAAATAGGGAGAAAACCTATTTTCACATTGCAACTTAAACCACGTAGGTCTATGATCCATCCCCTTAACTTCATCAGCCAAAAAAAGAGCGAGCTAGATTTTGATTTTCGCGCACCAATGAAAATATAATTCAGGTATTGGAAATGGTAAATAAGTAATATGCATACGCCATATCTTTCGTAATTTATTACATTGAGTCAAACTCTATACCCGTCTGTCCAACTTAAACTTAATTAATCAACTTATTCCTAGCATTGCTGAATTCAGGATTTAGCTCGTAAATTAAATTATCGATCATTTAATTTTAACAGCGCAGCTTTTCAAACTGATGTGCCAATTCTTTCTTCACATAAGATTTCCCAACCCATTCTACTTTTCTATTGCCTAAGGAACTTTATCAACCTTTTATACGTCGTCATTAGACCGTACGTGTATACTGAAAAGACCGATTACGCTGTCCTTGCAGCCGGAAGTAGCCTTTATCAATACTGACATTTTGATATATCCTAGTGCCATTCTGTCCAGATACATCATCATATTCTTTCATTTAATTACCAAGCTGAGGTTCTTCTTCAAGGTTTAATGGTTTTGTAGTAAACCGGTGATACTAATGAAAATTTATCGGATCATTAATTGATGCATGCGTTTAATAGCCTGAATTTCATTCAGCAAATATAGTTTTATGACCGAGAAAATGTTTGGAAAGTAATGGATGGAACATTATTGGTGTATAATCTGATTGAAATATTAAGGGTAGGATCATTCTTTCTTATTAAACATGAGGTTGAATTTCATGTGTGTGCGAAAGGATATTCTTGCAAACATTTATTTAGTGGATCCTTTTTTCTATTCATTTCAGATTTAAAAAAAAATGATGAAACTGATGGGTTGTGAATTGAAAAAAATGATGCAGAGTACTTAGTACATTTTGATAGTAATCTGACATAAGAAGTAAAAAAAAGAAAGTATTGTGTCCAAAAAAAAATTAACAGCTAAATTTCGCATTTATTGCATTATTTTCCTTTTTTGACTTGGCATTTGACGTATTTAATTAGACGATACCCATAATCGACCTATTGTTTTTAATGTTATTACCAGGATCTTCGTTTTTATAAAAATGCCCCAGTGAAACTAATATTAAGAATACACAGTGGCGTTCATACACTTACAGAAAGCAATATTGGAAGATGCAGAGTTACGTGAATCAACACAATACTAACACTTAAGTATAGCTCCCATTTTCCAGAAACTACCGGGAGTTACGTGTCTAACTAGGTACACAAAATAGCTACTTATTTGTCCCTGCTGCAGTTTCAACGAACTGTAATTAACCGATGTAATAATTAAGAAGGCAATTAAACATGATTTCGCATTGTTGAGCATTTTACAGAGCCGTAACATTATTGCATTTTTTTTCAAGCGAGTTTAATATTTTATTTAATATTTACAAGCTAAGTATTTTACTTTTTACCAGTATATAATAAGAAATCATTAATAAAAAACGAAACTCAGCTCATTTGGTGCACCAAGAATATCTTCCTCTCATTCTTTATTAATAAAATGTAGCATAAAATAATTTAATTTTGCCCTTCTTAAAAGCAAAGACTTTCCAGACATAATGAAAAATTCAAATAGAAATATTTTTTTCCTCCCCTGCCGTCCCAATATTTTCATAAATTGTGTTACACTGATTGATTTTTAAATGGCTCTGTGGGAGCGAAAAAAAACTCAGAGTAGGAAGTTGATGCATTTGCGGTTCCTCGCACATGCCTCTATTGACAAATGCATTACTGCGATCTTTCTGCACTACTGCATGGTGGGGGAAATGGAACTGTGTTTTTATACAGTTGACGCTGGGTTTGAAGCAACAACGGAAAAGGCAAACCTAAGTTTCCACTGCTGGAAACTCGAAAAGAGCGAAAAAATCAATTCCAGTAAAAAAATAACAATAAAAAAAAACTTTCTGTGCTCTTGCAGCTAGAGAAGCTAAATCTACTAAAAGAAGTTCTGAAGCAGGAAGAAATTCTATTTGCTCACGCTACTGGAATTAGATTTGTGCTTTAAGAAAATTCTACTCACACCTGCGATTTATATTATACTGGAATATGAGAGGGAGTGAAGAAGAAACAAATGAAGGGGTGGTAGCGGAAAATAAAAGAATAAACTCTGCAAAGCGATTCTCTCTTAATGCGATATAAAAGGATTTTCTACTTTAATGCTACTTTTGCAATGCATTTTTTGTACTTTTTTTTCAAAATTCTTTACTTAGTTAAAATCCTTATTTCCTCATAAGGCTTTTCCGCATCGATCTGTAAACGAATTAATTAAAGATTTATGCTGCGGTATTCTTCGAAAAAATCTGAAGAAGCTTTTACAGATTGTTTCTATTTATTAGGAAATGCCTCTGATTTTCATGAAAATCAAATTTAAACTTCAACATTTCCTTCAAAGGCTAAGAAAAACACTTTTTTATTTAAAGTGTTAAAAATTTTTTGAACAATTAATTTTAATGGGCTTAATATTAAACAATTGTTCTGCTTAAAGTGTTAAGCATCTTTACCTCCAGGCATTAGTTTAGGTACTTTTTTCCTAAGTATAATATATAATTGCTAGCCGCTTTCATGATAAATATGCTCAAAATTTCTAATTCGCTACATTTCATGATATTTCAATATGCAAACGTCAGATACCCCCCCCCCCTTTGTTTTTATTTTCAAAACATTTTACGTAATTGCTTTTTCTTTGAATAGATAAATTCAATTTACTTCCTGACAATGATAAGGTAGGATATAAACAAAAAACAAAAAGTCGATTAAAAAAAACGAAATTGAAGGGGCAAGTGAATAAAGGTGATTTGTGACAGTTCTAAAAACTTAATTTTCACCATGGATGAAGGTGATAAGTCTATCATTATCATGTCCCCTTAGTCGCAGAAATGGTTGGTAACTAAAAATATGACCTCGTTTTAAAAAAATCCAGAAAAAAAAGCAAAAAAAAATTTTTTTGAACGCTTTTTCAAGAAATTGGAAAACATGACACGTATCAGTTGAAAGAATAACGGGTCTAAATTTTACAACCATTATAGGCTCGTTAATTTTTAACGTGTGGCCATAATCTTGATAGAAACAATTTTAGACGAGTCCTAAAAGTACAAAAAAATAAATAAGTAAGACATAACCATGAATTGCTCATGTATACACTTTGAATGTAACGCTCTGACCAGCTGTTTTTTTTTTTTTTTTTTTTAAATTTTTAAATGACTTTTTGAAACAAATAAATGTAAACAATCTAATTAACGTTTGAATAGGTAAGTAATTTAATAAATAAAACAGTACGAAACTAAAGCAACATGTTTCACTTTGAAATCAAATAAGGACTAATAGTTTCTAAATAATTACTGCCCTGGACTTTATTATATCTAAATTAATATTTAAATTGCTAATTATATAAACCTATAATTTAAAACGAAAAAAAAAACATTTTTTAAAAGCTTTTTCTAGAAATTGAAAAACATGACACATATCAGTTGAAAAAATAGCGGGGATAAATCTTACAACCATTATGAGCCCGTTAATTTTTAACGTGTGGCAATAATCTCGATAGAAAGTTTTAGGCGAGTCCTAAAAGTACAAAGAAAAAAAAAGACGCAACCATGAATTGCCCATGTATACACTTTGAATGTAATGCTCTGACCAGCTGTTTTTTTTTTTTTTTTTAATTTTTAAATGACTTTTTGAAATGAATAAATGTAAACAAATTAATTAACGTATTAATAGGTAAGTAATTCAATGAATAAAATAGTAAGAAAATAAAGCGAAATGTTTCTTTTTGTCCCTCATTATCTACTATGAATTTTGCTCAGCGTGCACTTGACAAGTTGTATTAGGCATTTGAAATCAAATAAGGACTAATAGTTTCTAAATAATTACTGCCCTGAACATCATTATGTGTAAATTAATATTTAAATTGTTAATTATATAAACTTATAATTGAAAACGAAAAAAAATAAAACTTTTTTTTAACTACAAAAGCTTACAATACGAGTATCTGTTTTTTTTTTGAAAAAGGTATATATAATAATATATCTTAATCTTTGGAGCATTTTTTATTTTATTGAACTCAGATATACGTTTAGGAACATAGTTAAATATTGCTAGATGGGGGTGGCACTGCAACTGGTAAAATATTTAAGCATTTCATTGTGCCGCACTATTCCACTTTGCCTCACATTATTCGACATAAAAAAAAAAAAATTACAGAGGAAGGAATGCATCTGATAGAACATACTTCAGTTTTTAATTAGTAAATAAAGGAACTTGAATCCTAGTAGAGTAAAAAATCAGAACTAACTAGAAGCACAAGAAAATATGATTTTCAAAGTATTCGAAATTTTGAAAATTACCAAGAAAACACCTTTTGTTTTCCACGATCAAACAAAGTGGATATACAACAAATATGTATATGATATACAATACAGCGCAGAACGCTATTATTTTCATTACATTTTTAAACTAAAATCTTTTAAAAAATCACTTTTATTCCTCAGTGAGCATGAGGAATATTTATTTACACTTCATAAAAATTGGCGTCAGGATTTTTGACATTCCAAACCATCGAAGTCTGGATTTTGAACGTTTTATTGTAATTTAAATTATTTTCTAAAATCTATAGAAATATACACGGAGAAAAAAAATAACTTCCCCATACTTCCCATTAAACAAAATATAATCAAATACTGTCATAAAATCACAATACGAAGGTTTACCACTCAAATATATTTCGCTATTACATTGTACAAATATTGACTTGGTAGTTTATACGGAACATCAACTATATTTTTCTTCTTTTTAAACTCTAAATGTAAATACAACTGTTAGAATGCAGTAGAAGGAGGTTTGTAAAAAAGAACAGAAAACACATTATCTTGATTTAGGGTTGGAACTCCTTGAACAGAGCAAAAATTTTACCTCATTTTTAGAGGTTTGTAAATAAAATTACCTTTGAAATCGCTTCAAAGATTTAAAGGGAGTACTTTTGTTATGTCGAGAGAAATACAATTGTCTGCTCCAAACACAATTTGAAACATCTTTCCGTTTCGTGATTACATTACCTTGCACTCGAATTTAGTTATGTGTTCTTGGTTTTTTTTTTTTTTTTTGCAGACCATATGGTTTACTTTTCTTTTATGTAACTAAGAAAACTGTATGCAGCATTATCAAAATAGTTTCGTTATACTGATGAAAAAAACCTGACTTTTATTTATTAGCCCTCGCTATGTATTACAGAACGCTCTTGTAACAAATTTCAAGTTGATTGTGTGATGAGTAGGAAATAATTAATAATAATAAAGTTTGAAGAAGAATACTTTTTGTTGTCGTCCATATTGAAACACAAAGTAATGATACATAATTTATTTTGACTTAAGTAACCCAACTTAACTCTTTTAGAATATGAGAACATTTTATTATCATTTTTAAAGTTTTGTCGAAATTTATTTTGAAACTTGAATGTAGAGAGATGACGGTTGACATTGAAGTTTTTTCGCTTCATTTTAATAATAAATTACATTTTAGTAATAAATAACATTTTAAAAAAAAAAAATCCATGAGAAAAAAAAAAGAACATTTAAAATACACATCTCAATTAAAACAAAATGAAAATACTTTATCCTAAGAAATAATATAGGTACATATCATTAGAATGTGAAAAAAATCTCGCCTCCGCTTACCATCCAATGAAGAAAGAATATTTGTTTCAAAAAATGCGAATTTCATTTTGAAGAATTTAGTTCAGCAGCTCCTTCCCATCCTCTGATAGAAACTTTCCCTATTCAAAGTAATTTAAATAAATTGCGCACGTTAGAAATTAACTAAAATCACTTTAAACCCCAGTTGTTGTTACATTGAGGCATTTTTTTTTTCTATTACAATTACTCACTACCATTTTATTATAGTAATTACATTCATTTGCATTAAACAAGAGAAAAACTCAGAAATAATTACGTAATTTATAATGATAATAATAATTATAATAATAAAGAAATAAGAAAAAAAACTTTGTTAACCAGGCATAAGTTGAGCCTGTAATTTAGAGTGACTCAGAGGCTGAAATTGACGACTTTTTTTTTAAATATTAAATAAGTGTTACAATAAATTAAAAAAAATAAAGATCTATAAATATTTATAAACGTTCCACTATTTTTTTGTAGCACCACAAGTATTCTAAGATGTATTATACTGACTGAAATGAGAAGTGTAGAATAATAATAAAAAAAAGAAACAATTTGATACTTAGATTGGAGGGGGGGGGGTGTAATTTTTTATCAGGAAATTAAAATACGGAAGAAAATAACTTTCAATGATTAAAATAAAAGGCTCACAATTTTTCATAGAAATTGTTAATCTTTATAAATAATGGGAAAACATATGAATGTAACATATTTATAGCATCTTCCATCATCATCATATTTTACATCCGATTATAGTGAATTAACCATAAATTCCTGCTTGGTCACTATAATCCAACAGTGATTCAGATGCCATCTCTTCCTAGAATGAAGCAGACACAGATACATGGTTATCTACACTCAAGTCAGAATTTCCGTTTTCTGCTGTAAGTCTTCTGACAGATAACTTAGCAAGAGCATCCATTTTACTCCGCATCTCTTTTTATTTCTATTTTGCTTTTCCCTCCTGCTTCCTAAAATAAATGAAACAGAAATATTACTGCACATTTCATGATACTTTACGTTTTATTTTACAATTCATACTAACTACTAATAAAAATTGAACATTTTTATCTTATAAGCAAATTTATAAAGTTTTAAACTTACAATATGAACAATCCAGAGGAAAAAAATATCAATCGAATATCAAAAAATTACAAAATTTAGCATTTATAATAGTAATAATAATAATAACAATCGTATCTTCTATCGTTATCTGACGTGTCGTTAACATCGTAATTACTTTCATTTCTTAAGTTTGCATTGAAACTAATGATGCCCTGATAACTAGTTACTTGACCTCTGACGAATTCATTTAAGTTTTGATTTACAACGAGAGAAATTCTTAGATAGACAAAGAACACAAAACCATTATCGCAAGGCAAACTGGCTTTTCTCATCGCTAATTAAATGGACTCGTTTAGGTCCCATATGTTCAGAAGTCAACTTTTTAGATCCTGTCTATAATATTATCATCGTTATCGGCTACGATATTTATTTATTAGTTGGTCCTAGGTACGTCACACATCCCCAGCGCGTTACACATTCCCAGCTCCACAGAATGATCGAAACAAATTGTCTTCATTATTAGTAAAAATATAAAGGTAAATTAATAAAAATACTATATACAACTCTTTTTTTCTAATAGTTAATAGATATATTTTACTAACATCCATAGCGTAATGATACGTTTTTGCAGGTGTTTTTACTGAGGGATAAACTTCAGTTCATTAAATTTTGTTGTCAATACTAAAACTCGAAAGTAAACATTCGCTTACTGAGCCAAACAATTTGACATGGTATGGTTTTCAGACATGATGATTGTTTTTTTTTTCTTTTTTTTAGATATTTCTGGTTATTTTATTAATTTATTTTAGATGAAACTGCAATTTGTAGATAAGTGATGAAATATACACAATTAAATCCCAAAAACAATGAATGTGACATCGGTGACATAGATATAAACATTTTCCGAGGATACGGTTTTTTCTTTTTGTAATACATGCATTTCTGCATGCAAGTGTACGCATTTTAAGTTCCTGAGTTAAACTTTAAAAGTCTTCCTATGCTAAATTCGCAACTATACTGCTTGAAACTTATCGTTAAGTTTTAATAGTACCCTGTTTTGCTGAATGAACTAACACATTATGACACATTTTTAAACTCAGAAACTTAGATTTTGAACTCCATATGAAGGATTATTTGCAAAGAGAAACATCCACAGAGATGGTAAAAATTCAAGTAGAGTAAAAATATAGTTTTACGGATGAAGGAACTAGAAAAGAGTTCATGTCACCGAGAAACATCAAAGTCTTTAAGCCCCCAGGAAAATATAAAGGGACACGTGCGCCTTCCTTCAATAGCTCACAGTTACTGATGAAAGAGATTCTATCTTTTTAAGGGAGAAAAATGTGGACAAGTGGTTCATTCTTTTCACAAAGACGTTTGATTTAACAATCTCCTTCGTAAAACGTAGAAGTTACTGCAAGTATAAAACTCGAAAACACATCAATCGTATAAATTCGCACACACGCGCAAATATAATTTTCTATCATACAAATAAACAGATCTAGCGAACACTTTTACTCAATGGATGAATATTAACCTGAAGCCGCAACATGGATCTTTATTTTCAATAAATGAACCATTTTAAGATAATGTTTTCTGAAAAGTATTAGTTCAAACATCATCTTCTGTTTATCATTTTCATGATGTGTATTAATTGCTTATTAAGTTATTTATTAAGTCAACCCAGTGCAGTTTCAAAAAAATTCTGAAATACAAAGTTGAAAATATTTTGCTGTGTGTAAAAATAATATTTATTTCTCGAAAAGAACATGATTCTTACAAATAGCAGATACATTTCTTGATAAATTTCTCCCGAAACTGTATGGTTTTGGAAATCTGGAACATACCACTTACCCAGGTAGCACAAATAACCTTTAAACGTTTTATAAACTTTTTAGGCTGTTGTTACAACGTTAATAACCATTTTACAACCATTAAAAAACGAAGTGTGTTACTTGGGTAGGTGCTAAAGGAATTTTTCGCTTAAAACTATTTTTATTAAAGGGAACTAAAATTGATCCAAAAACGTATTCACTGCTTAATGATTAAATGTTACCATATCCTACTTAACTTAATTAAAATTCCCCTTAAGCGATATTCCTACAAAATTAATATCAGACAAAAAATAATGACTAATCAGTTACGAAAGATGTGAAAACAAAACTTATTAACAACTTGTACTTCGAAGAGGAACTAGTATTCCCGAAAACTATTATTGGTTGGGTGATTTTATAATATACATTTGAAACGAAATTAGATGATTTCTGATAGCTTCTTTTTTTTTTTTTTTTTTTTGTAATACTCTTTCCCGTCATAAACTAATCACAAGTTAATAAAAGTATATAAGTAATTTCAATTACGAAAATATATACTATATATATATATATGTATATATGTCTTTTTTATACATACGGTTTCTTGGCAAAATCAAGAAAAGTGATCAAAAAGCCAAGACTCTCAAAAATAGGTAAAAATTATAAATGATTAAGAAAAAAAAACAGATCAAAGAAAACATTTAGTTTATATGAGGTAAATTCCATCGTTACAGACGTAACAATCGCAGACTTTGAACACAAATAATTCTGGTTTGGGCTGATGAAAATCTTCAATTTTTTTTCCTGTAGTGTAACTTGATGATGTTTATGCTACATTACATTTGCGTGCAGATTGCTTAATTACAAAAAAATACAGAAATTAAAAACTGCCTGTTACAGACGTAATTCACAGAACAGCAAAAACTCGACTATGTCATAAAACTTACGATATTCCTCTAAGTTATACGGAAATTTTGAACTTTTTTTTTTTTAATACGTGTTCTAGAGACTTCAAACTTTCTGAAACCATAAAGATTGTGTGGATTTTGACTGCAGAATTTGTGAAAAAAAAATCATAAACTTGTTACGGACGAAACAAAGTGGTGTTACATACGTAACATCTCTGATTTTAAAGTAGAAAACAGTATTTTAAAGCAGGAATAAACAAAGATTTTTGTGCTAAAACAATACAGTAGCATTAATTAACACATTATTTGAATATTTTAAGTTATACTGTAACAGTTTTAGAAAATTTGGGTAAGTCTGGGGGAGTTGAGAGCATATGCCGATATGTCAATATGTAACAATAAATTAATGCATCTTAAGACAATTATTTCCAAGAAAGATTGACACAAGAAAAGTTTAGAAGGGCCTTCACACAAATTTATTTATTTGTATTCTTAAAATTAATGCATAATGGGGCTGCTACATAAAAAAATCGGGAAAAGTAAATTCCTCCCTGGAATCAGTGATTGGTCTTAGGAGAACTTAAAAATTTGAAAATGTTGGATGATATAGCAGAATAATAGTACCAAACGAAAACTTAACCTTCTTGGTGACAGTTGGTCAATTTTGATAATTTTTTGAATGAAAAAATGTGTCCTTTTTTGTCCGACGTTTTCGAAATTCGAACGGCATTTTCGCAAATAAATTTCAATTACATGCCGACATAATTAAAAATTTCAAAATCAGAATACCAGAAACTTTAGTACTCGTGCCATATTATGCTATATACATGTATTGCTCATCCTGTGCTTTTTACCTATTTAATTGGAAATTTACTTTTGCTACGGACGTAACATAGAGCCATTTGTTATGTCCGAAATGTTACGTCTGTAACAGCATTAATTTAAAAACTAAATCAGTTGCAATATTTTCAACGATGGTGGGCAATTACTCTAATAATTTGCCAAAAGGACCGTTAAGGGTTTTTTTTTTAATTTTGATTTTTTAGGACGTAATGACAACTTTTGCTTATTTTTTGTTACAGACGTAACATCAAACTTCTTTTTTTCAAACTTCTATTACACCATTTAGATCAATTCAAACGAAATTAATGAATGCATATTATTATAGTACCGTCTTAGTAGTTAAAATTGTGCTACAAGTAGTTATTTTTGTTTTTATTTTCCGATGAGAAATATGCATTTGAAAATGTGTTCTTTTTTCTGATTTTTACAAGTTCGTGAATATCGTACTTCCAACTAAGAAAACAAGTATTATTCTAACTATCACCAAAAAACCAATGCAGGATTCTTAAAATATACATCTTAAGCTTTAAAATGATGTATAACATATCAACATAACTTCAATATGAATTTTTGACCAATTTCACTTTTCATGGAATGGCCCATGACTTATTAACGCATTTATAATTTTATTATTCTCTCTCTGCAAAATTACTTTTGTAAACATATGATACAAGATAAATTTTGCTCAAAGTTAAAACTCAAGGATTTGTAGAAAACTTATCCTGAGGTTTATGCATATTTCAACGTCCTAGAGGCAAGTGTTATTATTATCGAAATGCTCTTATATTTAGAAAGTACCTCGTTTTCGATGCCCCACTATTGATGGATTATGTTTTATAGTCCCAGATTCTTTGAATACAGTCGCAAAGAGAAATTAAAAAAAATAATATATATATATATACTGCTCAAAACAATTGAAGGATATTGAGATTTTGGGTTGATTTGGCACCTAAAGACCATTTTGGTTGATTGATATATTATCGACTACACGAAATAAGCTATAAGAGATAAAAATTACATTAGTTTGGCAGAAAAAAAATGCTTTTTATTCAGCTTTTGGGTACCAAGGCGGAAAAAAAGGAAAAAAAAAAAAAACACAGTTTCTGATAATAAGAAAAACAAATAAAAAAAGGGTTTCCTCTGAAGCGAATCACTTTTAGTAAAGGATATGGTTTCCCCAGACAGCTAGCAGTGTTAAACACCTCTGAGGCATGAACTCAATGAGGGTATTAATGAGGGGCTAGGGTATTCTGCCCCATTCCTCCTGAAGAGCTCTTCCAAGTGCCTGGAGAGTTTCTGGAGGTGATAGGCGTTCAGCCACTCGTCTTCCTAGGATGTCCCAAACATGCTCTATTGGGTTACATCCGGAGAACACGCTGGCCACTCCATAGGTACAATACCTTCTTCAAAAAAAAAAAAAAATCATTCACCAAGTTAGCACGATGTGGCCTGCAATTGTCGTCCATTAAAATGAAGTCATCTCCAATTGCTGCAGCGTAAGGGACGACAATAGGTTTGAGGATCTCATCCCTATAACGAGGACCAGTCAGAGTTATATTTCGGAAGATATAGAGGTCGGTTCGACCATCAATGGAAATGCCGGTGTATATCATCACACCTTCACCACCAAATCTGACACTTTCGCGCACAAATGCTGGATTTTTTCTTGTGCCACGTTCCCTCCAGATAAAAACCTGGCTATTATCAGGATGAAGGGAAAAGCGGGACTCATCAGAGAACAGGATATTGCACCACTCATTTCTTCCGTGCTCCGTTTCCCACTCTCTACGGACACGACGGTGACTTACACTTAATCTGACACACACCATTGGTCGACAGGCATACATGCCAATGGCGTGGAGTCGATTTATTCGGACAGTTTGTGTCGAAACACGGGTGCCAGTAGCCGAGCAAAGTTGTCGTTGCAGTAGAGTGGCACGCATATTTCTGTGCCTCTGAGCCGATAAAGCTAAATAGCTGTCTTTATTGGGCGTTGTAGCCGGTCTACGTCCTTGCCCTGATCTATGGGCAGCACTTCCAGTCTCCAGAAAACGGTTCCAGATCCGGGAAACTACACTTTAAGAAACTCCAATGGCTTCCGCTACCTCGGCTTGTGTTTGACCTCCCTCTAATCTGCCAACAACTCTAAAAGCTTCTGAATCGGTCAAATGTCTTCGTTGAGACATGGCACACATCGGAACAATGCTCTTACAGACCGTCGAACATTCTTTTCTGCCTTACCTTACAGTAAAGTGAGAGTGAAATTTCATTCGCTGCCGCTAAAGCGTCGTTTTCGACGTCAAACTCAAAATTTGCATACCATGAAGTTGGAAAATGAGCAAAATTTACATTTGAAACTCTCTTCTTAACTTTTATGCAAAAAAAATCTTAAAAAATGTTTAAACCCTTGTTTTTAGTTCGAGCTACATATTCACAAAGTTGTCAAATTATGTCAGAATGGTTCGTTGTTACGACGGTTGGTTATTATCAATTCGGTGCATTTTTTTTTTTGGCAACAGGCAGAAAAATTTCAACAACCGCTTTAACCTTTCTTAAATATTTAATATTGTGCAAAACCTTTGTTGGATTACAGGTTTTATGTGTCTGTAGTACTTGAGCATCGCTTTTACGACCCTGTGTTCCCATGCGATGTGCTTCAAACCATCGTCCCCTCTAACAACCCTTAAACTTTGTTCCGGGGACATCACAAGCAATCAAAATTGCAGAACAATCCGTAGTCAGGAATGCCGTCAATAGACGCTAGGCGGCGTTGTTCACAGAAGCACACGTGTTCTCTCTCAGTACAGGCGCGGATCCAAAGGGGGGGTCATGGGGGTCATGACCCCCCCCTTAACCGACAAAATATAGCAAAAAATTGCATTTTTGGTACTTATATTACGAAAAAATTGTCAAAACCCCCCATTTTTGCCCAAAAATTGCACTTTGACCCCTCCCTTTCCAAAATGACCCCCTCCTTAGCCAGAAGCTGGATCCGCCCTTGTCTCAGTAGTCATTTAAGCTGCAAACGGCACAGAGAAGTATGGAACGTTTCACCGATGCGGAGCTTACATATATGCACCTTAGTTATGGTTTGGCAAACGGAAGTGGAAGAGCGACTCAGAGGCTGCATCGGGAAAGATATTTACAGAGAGAAACACCGGACCATCGAATGTTCAATAATTTGCATCGCAAATTTGTGTCAATATGGGTCCCTACGAAATCATAGCTATGGTCACGGCAGGCTACTACATAGTCATAGTCTAAGAATGGAAGAACACGCATTGCGTACCGTTAGAAGAAATCCGAGTACCAACGTACGAGCCGAAGCTACTGCTGTTGGAGGATCTACGACGTCTGTTCATCGTGCTTTGCGACGTGCACGCTTACATCCATATCATCTACAACGCGTACAGTTACTGCTCCCCGCAGGTTATCCTATTCGTTAACGTTTTGCACCCTGGTTTCTCAATCAATGTAGCCAAGATGTAAATTTCTCATCCTGCGTTTTAATGACGGATGAAGCATCCTTTCCGCGAGATGGGATGTACAACTCCCACAATGCTCATTTGTGGGCTGATGAGAATCCCCAGTTTGATTGGTGACGTCGTAATTGGACCTTATTTGTTGCCATCTCCACTCAGATCTCAACAATATCTCATCTTTCTGCAAGAGGTTCTACCAACATTACTTAACTCTGTGCCACAACATATCAGACGCCATGTGTGGTCTCAACATGATGGGACACCTCCCCATTATGGAACACATGTTCGGGAACATCTGAATCGTGTGTTTGGTCACCGATGGATTGGTCGCGGTGGACCAGTTCCCTGGCCACCACGCTCTCCTGATTTAAACAGTCTCGATTTCTTTCTTTGGGGTGCTTTGAAAAGTGCTGTGTACGCAACTCCTGTGGATTCAGAAATGGATCTAGTAGCAAGAATCGCCTGTGCTGCTGCAGATATCTAAGAAAATCCGGGTGTATTTGAGAGAGTTCGCTAGTCTATGGTCTGACGGTGAAACGCATGTATCGCTAACAATGGTGGAAACTTTGAACCTAATTTATGACATTTTCTAACATTATTTACATTAAACGTGTAATGACCAATAAACATTTCGGATTATCCCAATCTTGTGTCGCATTGAACAATATTAATTTTTAAAAAAGGTTAAAGCGGTTGTTAAAATTTTGCTGCCTGTTGCTCAAAAAAATGCATCGAAATGATAATAAAAAACGTCGTAATAACGAGCCATTCTGACACAATTTGACAACTTTGTGAATATGTAGCTCGTCAACTATGTGTTTCCAAACCTATGTTCCTAGATGATTCTTGCTTGTTATCATCCCCTCTAACTCCCCTCAAAGTTTGTACAATTTATTACGGAACACCCTGTATATACATAATTTTGCACTGCATAATTTGCAAAACTTGCATAAATTGCACGCATGTATTACTGGCTCTATAATTTATTCACCTACGATCAACGCTGAGGAAAAATGCGCTCCCATTAAAAGCTTTGTACCAACTTGAGTTGTGAACATCGATTTAAAATTAAATTACACAGTACTGCTAATTGCACGAAACAGTAGCGAATTACGTAGAAAATTATTTCTGCAAATTGCAAAATTTTGCTGTAAACAAATTGTTGATTAAATGTTATTATTCATATTTTTTTATGTTTTTCATTTACTCTTAATTTTTATTTATTTATTTATTTGTTTTTTGGTTGAGTTTTACTCAAAGAAACATTGTTAATACTCAATGAAACATTTTCTTCATAAAACATCTTTTATTATAACAATTTACAATTTTTATAATTTTGTACTGACTGAGTGCATGACATACATCAATTCAACAACCTCAGAAAAAAACCCTCTCCTTTTAAGAGAGTTAAATGCCTAGTGCCCTTATTATCCTTTTTTTTTTTTTTTAAAGAGAGAGAGAGAGAGCTTCTTGTGTATATCGACTGCTGAGTGAACACTGAGCAAACACTATCTCTTATCAAAAAAAAAAAAAGCCTGCAAGCATGGAAGTTATCTGCAGATATAATATCATAATTCATGGAACAAATAGAGAAACAAGAACCCCCGGTGGCCCCGGGTTCGAGTCCCGGCTGGGGCATGGGCGTACTTTCTCTCTCTCCTGTCATTGTCCTTTCTGTGTGTGTGAAAGTGAGTTATGAATGGATGCCTACCCTATGAACGGGTCCTTATGGCATGTGTGTTGAGCTTAAATCGGTCTTCCACCTAAATGGTGCTCTTAAAAACGGAAGCCGTATCTTTCCTGCCTTAACCCATTAAGCGCCAAGTCATTTTGGGAACCTTTGATTAAGATTTTTTTTTCTCAGTAAGTAATAAAGATAAATATTTTGAAAATATGTTTAATTGAATAGCAAAGTACCTAACTTAATTGGTATTTTTTTTCAAAAAGTTTGTAATGTAAATTATATTTTTTTAAAAAAAAGTTGAATTTTAGCAGAAAAGCTTGTATTTACTTCATAGGCAAAAAAATCCTTAAAAATAAGAAAATCGAACGTAGAAGTTTAAAAACATGGAATATAAATCACAAGGGATCTTTCTTCAAGTCATAACAAACAGGGGTCAAGAAAATTAATTTAAACGGGTTTTATAGCTGTTTATTTACACAGGTCCCAAAATGGGAGACTTGGCGCTTTCTGATTAGCAGGAAATATCACGAGTAGCGGAGTTAAGTCCTCCTCCATTTTGCATGAATAAACACTCCCTTCTCTGTTATTTACTGTTGAAAGTCAACCCCTTTGTATTAGAACACAGTAAGCTCTCTTTTGTTGTTCAAAATCAGGTGCTTTTATCAGAACAGGTGACATTCCATTCGTTCTGAAGAATGTTCTGGGTAAACAGCGGTGACCAATCCTCTATAAGGACAATGGTGCACCTCCTCCAAGGGGGGATTAGACGTCCACTAGAATGATATTTCAATCATTCAAAAAATAACACCCTCCCTCTTTCTCCTAAAAATTTTAATGCTGCAGTAGGCACTATCCAGCCCCCTTTTCTTATCCTTTGTGAGTTCCCCTGAGGAGCGCTTTCCCAAATCCATAGCAAGTGGCGTTCAGTAAAGGAGGTTCAAATTTAAAACAGAAACTTCTTCAATTTTAAATCAGAACATTTCTTGAAATTAAAATTGTTAAAATTTTTGACTTAGCAGCAAACTTTGAACAATATGGCGGCAGCAAATTGTAACGCATTTCCAGCAAATGAGTACAGTGTCACTTGTTGTCACCCGCCAGATTCTAATTAGATAATTGAGAGGGAAAGCCTTAATGATAATTGCCTAGATCACATATAATGGAATAAGTCTCAATTCGCATTTTTAGAATTTATTGAAATTTTCGTTATGACATTGGAGGAACTAGATCTGTCGCTAATACATTGACGTCAATCATACAGATGATATTATGAATTGTACATCATTTTCTCAAACATGTTGTGAAGTAGACTTTACAAAAAAAAAAAAAAAAAAAAAAAAAAAAAAAAAAAAAAAAAAAAAACCTTGCTATGAGGAAATAAATATGTATAACGTTGGGCTGCTTGAAAATTTCTTAGTTCCGTTTTATAAAAGTCTAGGACTGGTCTTCTTCATTTAGCCTCGCTTGAACCCTGAATATCTTTGCACTATTATTTTCATTAATTTTGCCTCGGCATAATTAATGAAAATAACCTATAACTTCTGTATAGTATATGACAATCCTAAAGCTTCAGACAAAAAGGTGAGAAATTCTCGGTGATAATTTCTTTTCATAAAAAAAAATTTGCTTAGTAAGTGAGAAAGTTTGCAAAATCTCTATTTTAAAACTTTTATGTATATTGAATAATTTACAAACTTAATAATAAAAAAAAAATATTTTAGTATCAATAAATAACTTTATTAACTGCATAAAAATGATTTTTAAGTTTTTAAACCAGATTTAGTCAGATTTTATTCAAGCATCACTATTATAGCAGAGATATTTATGTTATCCCCACTAAGCGCCAAGTCTCCCATTTTGGGGCCATGCCCTATATCTTGACTAAATAAATATTTTTTAAAAATTTAAGCTATATATGATTAGAGATATGTATTGCTCCTCAAAACATGCCAAAAGTAAAAATTTTTCAATGTGGTTTATATAGCGGCGTTTAATGGGTTAAATCGAGCAGATTTCATCTATTCGGGCTCGGATACCCGAGTGGTATTAGAAACAACAACGGAACTTTTAAAGCGGTCTTTAATACGTCACAGAAGCTTCCGTATCAAACGACATGCCGGCGTGAGATAAAGAAATTTCGAAATAATCCTCAAGTGATTTCCACCAAAAAACCAAATGATGCTCACAGCACGAAAAAAAAAATAAAAGAAACAAACACTCGAAACACGCCCAGCCCAAACAAATAATAACAGTAATAATTGCGAAAAAGAAAAAATCTCCACCTGGGCAACCCGAAAGAGAAAATGCATTTGGATGCGGTCCAGAATTCACCTTTGTAATACAGCGGTTAGGAAACTAATAGTTGAATTTGTCGCTAATAGAGGGCGCAGTAAGACTCGTTCTTGGGCCTGTCTGCAATTCACACAAAATCCTTCTACATTTGCCAAATTATCGTCTTCACCTGTTTCGGAGAATAGGGCACAACTAACGACGGGCTCAGCTGAATTATAAACGTATCGGTGAATGCTAATGTGAGCCGAGCAGGGGTTGAAATATTTTAGTGTTCTAGAATAATCTTGTTATGCATTCCATTTCGAGAACTTGACAGATATTTGGATCTGGGGAATAGATTTTCTGGACATAAAGAATGAGTTGTAAAATAACATAACTTATTAAATATTTATTTATTTCTGATTTTCACTCTAAAAATGATTGTAATAATATTTAGGTCAGAAATTTTAAACTAAGTATTTTAAGGTTTAGCATTTTTTCGTTAATTTTTTAAAATTATTTATTTGTTTTTTTTTTTTTCTTGTTTTTTTTTTACTATATTTGTTTGTAGACTAATATTAAAAAGAAAAAAGTAATAATGCTATTTAATTTTTATTTATTCTACAATTGCTTTCATGCTTTTTAATACAGGTAATTACTGTTTTTCTGAAATAGTACAAACACTTAGAATGTCTAATTTTGGTGAAATCATGACTCTTGTTCATAATTAAAACACCTGTCGAAATGAATTTTATCTAATTTGTTTAAAAATTATGTTTTGTGGTGAACAGTTTTGGAAATTGACTGATGGGCCAATCCATGGTTACGGTCGTTTCATTCGCACAACTTCAGCTGCTCATATTTTATTCACAAATGCAATTAAAGTTCTAATGAAAACAGGGAATGATAAAGCTCCCTCCCCCCCCCCCCCAACATGATTATCACCAAGCGTTAGTTTGAAATTATTAGTGGAAGTTGTAGAAAAATCTCGAAAATGTGTGGTTACGGTCGTTTCAAAAAAAAAGACATGGTTTTTTGAGTGCTATCAAACACTGCCACTTTTCTGTGAATCTATTGCACGTATGATCTTCTGGATTTTTATAATAATTGCTAAACAAATAAGGAATGATATCATACAAAGAACTTAGCTTTTTTGTTGAAAAATAAATTTTATGAATTTTTTATTGCGGTTACGGTCGTTACAAAAGCGGTTACGGTCGTTTCACGTCTGACTATTTTCAATATGTATGTTGCTAAAAATGAGTAAACGGCTATTTTAATTCATTTTTCCGCCATATATAAAGACGAATAATAGACATATGAGCAGAAAGGTCTCCAGTTGGTTAATTTAATAAGATATAATCTTCAATTGATTACTATAGACTTTGGAAGCTTTCAAATCCCTTGAGCTACGTTTTTCAGTGAAACTTCACCAGAATACCCACACCTCCCAGTCTCTCTTCAGATATTTAAGCTCCACTAAATCCTCATAATCATCTGTGACTTGAGCTCTGTATTTCTTCAGTACTCTGCTTAGAAAATTTTCTACAAATTCGCTTATTACGTAAATGGTATTGATTGTACCGGGCACCTTATTGCTTCAACTACAAATGTTCGTTTCATGAAACTTTTTTAAAATACTCACACATTAAGATTTTTTCTGCATAAATCATTTACCCTCGTCCTCCCTTTATCGAGATATAAATTTTAAAGGCCTAAATTTAAGTGAAGCTCCAAATTTAAAGGCTTCTGGGGAAATAGAAGGCCGACTATTTCACCATCTGCATGTGATAGGACAGCTATCAGCAAAGCATGCGAAAAGATGTCTCCCATCATAACCTGAAACTCGCTAAATTTAGTGACTTCATTACAATTTCGGCAGACTTTAGGACTTTTTAATTCGAAAACAAGGAGGTGAGGGCAAATAATTTATAAACACTGCAAACTGCTTTACTACAATGTTTTAAATGCAAATAATTTATTTATTTATTTATTTTTTTTTTTTTTTCATTATTTCACTTTTGTATGGTTTCCTGGTGAACATCAACTGACCCCTGAGCCAAATTTGTCTAAGAACTAACGTAAACGGTATTTACAGTAGGAAAGCTCCTTTATAGGAGCTTTCTACGCCTTAAGAGATGAATACCCCCAAAGTAACTTTCAGATGCATCTGTGGACTTATGTACCAAATTTGGCAAAGATCCGACGTGAACTGTAAATTTAGATCTAAAAAATGTAACACCCGTAACCAACATAGCACAAAAACGAAAAGATTTTTTGAAAAAATTATTAGTGCATGTTTTTAGAATAAATGAGTTCACTGTAAAACCCAAATGGCAAACTTCTACTTCAAATAGTTATTGTTACAGAATAACAAATACTTGTTTTCGGTTACGGTCGTTACAAAGCTTCTAGATAATTTTTGCCTACCTGTAATTAAAAACTAATACAACCTACAAAGAAATTGATTGCTGGAAAATGTCAAAGGGGGTGCTTACTAAAGCACTATAATTCGTTATCTTCCAAATTGAACCCGGTGTGGCCAGGGTCTAGGCTGGAAACTTGATAATTTTTAACCGAAAAAATGGATTAGAAAAAACGCAACTTTAGGACGTTGAAACCATGTTTACAGTAAAAACTAGGATATTTTACCCTTTGAATTAGGAAACTATGCTTTCTTGTGAATAAAATGACATATAACATGTTATTATTAAGTGAGTTTCATATTTTGATGTCTATGTCCTATTTCTCCTGAATTGGCCCTGATACATTTGATTTATTTTTAATTACATCTACGTGTTTGCCGTTCCTGTCCATTTAAAATGGTTATTATTTATTTTGCTTTTGATATTTCTGTAACATATTTCGTTAGTTACTTCGGTAGAAATTGCTTCCAAATCTTTTAAGATACTTTCCGTAGAATCAGATTTTACCCATATGATGTTTTGTTCAAACAGTTGTGACTCAACAAGAAATTGACCTCTATACTGCAGTGCTAAGCAGCAGTTCAGTGGTATCTGCAGCCGAGCTCAAACTGAGATAAAACTGTTTAAAGTTTTGTGTCACCATGTATTTGATTCAGATGATACCTTTTCAGAATTTTTAAAAATATTTTCCTTTCTCAAATGACCATATACAATTGTATTCAGGTAAAATACGTCCCAAAGGGACACCTGGGGGTGAAAACTCAATTTTGTTAAAAAGTGTAGATACCACTGTTATGCTTAGCATGGCAGTATAGTTGTACTATAAATCACAGTTTATTTCCTTTTTTTTAATTCTTTTTTTTTTCTTAATTCGTTTTTTTTTTTCCAAAGAGCGGTAGTACCTGAAGAAAAAATTATCGAATTAAAATTCCAGAACACATCTTTGCGTATTTTCAAATTGAGAATGAAGGAAAACTTGCTTTTATTGAGTACCCTAATTAAAGTAAAAAGCATGAGGAACGGCATCAGAAATTCATTTTAAATTGCTGCATCTGACCATTTTAAACTTTAGGACCGAGCGTTTCAAAGATTCAGCTGTTCTGCTCATTAAAAACAATTTAAAAGAATAATTATTAGTTTAGTATGCATTTTTACACTTAAATGATTTTATATGTGTGCGTCAAATTGCGTTTAATATTGTTTAAGCCACTTGATAGTAAAACCTATTTATGTTTAAAGCGCACCCAAACATATAGTTTAAGCTTTGAACACCATTATATTGTAGAAGCAGAATGGGATTCACAGTGTGATTTTGGATCGGCTTAGCCATTTGTCATCCGTTTTGTTAAAAAATTGCAACACATTGTAGCGACGACTTCATGTAAAGGTGTTTTTATAAACTATGTTTTTTTTTCCTTTTAAGTACCAGAATAATGTTTTACTATTAGTTTATATATTTCAAAAGCTTTCTTTTTATTTCGCACTTTCGTGCTCAATTGTTCTAGCTATAATTTTTCAAATTACAATTTGTAACAATATAACAAGTTGCAAACCTTATTTTCTTTTATTTAATAATTTAAATATGAAAATTTATTGCATTATATAAAATTTTAAAAAATATATTAAAAAAGACATAATAAACAAAACATGTATGAATAAATAAATCGAAAAGAATAAGTTGTAATTATTTATTTACTCATTTAATTTAAATATTTAAGGAACTTACATTACTATGGAGTCAAAAAATCTTCAAAAATGTTCTGAATTTTTATTTTGCTTTTCGTTTAATTCCCACAATGTGAATCTTTCTTCTACAGCTAAGATATTTTTCTACTGGATGAAAATCTAAATTCAAATATAAAATTACAAACATAAATGTTGCATTACATACTTAATTTTTTTTCAAACGTTTGATTACTTTTAAAAGAGAAACAGATGAAAACTGCAAAAAGAAGCATTATTAACTAAATGCTTATAAGGTTGAAGCAGAGCAGTTGCTTCCAAAAATGGACAAACTATTTAAATAAAAGTAATGCAAAGTAAATAAAAAAAAATAAAAAAGAGAAAACTACGTAAAATGAATAATTAATTATTTTTCGTAAACCGATTAAAGATTTTTAGTAAATGTAAAACAGAACAAAAAATATACATATGTTTTAAAAATATAGCAAGCAATCTATTTGGGAACAAATTTTTTTTAACACTTTGAACTAATGTAAGAAAAACCAATAAATAAAAAAGTTTAAAAACATACCGGATCTTTGTAATTCATTTTTTTATCACCAACAGGTGTTAAATTTACATTTAACTAGTTTCGAAGCTTGAAAAAACTAATTTGGTTTTTGGATGGGAATTAGTTTGATCCCAATCAAGATTTCTTCATAATTTCACGGGTTTAAGAAAGAAAGGTGTTTAAGGACTTGCCTATTAATAGAAAAATACAACATTTAATGGGCACGATAAAGCTCGTAATGCCTATCCTCCCTTAAATCAAAAATAAACAAGTTTTTAATTAAAATGCTAATTCTCTTAATTGGATAACGAACTACTTAGCAGATTAATTCAATTCTCAGCCCTAAATGATACAATTGAGAGCAGATGACTTTAAATTTTTATTTTGCGTAATTGTTCATTGATTATTTGAATTAAACGTGGGAAAACTGAATTGATATGCTTCACTCATACAAAAAATAATAATTAAATAACGCTGCTTCAACTTAACATACAGTGTTAATTATGAATCTCATGCATTTGCTTTCACTTAAATAGCCACTATAAAAGTTAAACTTATGTTCTTAAAGTTTTTGAAAAAATTATTTACATTAACCAAAACTGAACGAATTTAAATAAATAATCTAAGATTTTCAAGGCATAAAACTGTAAAGTGACCTTAAAATAGGGTATCCGTGTTTAGATAGGATAACACACGATGCTTACGAAAAACATTTTACTTTTTGTGCCATCTTGAAATTCCTAATTAAAACATTTAAGAAACTTGAACAAAATTACCGCAACAGCTCCAGAATCCAGTAACATAGTGCGTTTTAATTGCAATAGTTGTGACGTTAAAATATTAATATCTTTGTGCATAAATGTTCAGGATAAATACGACGTTGAAAAAGCACAAATATGCAGAAATACTGCAGATACGTATTTCGGCGTTACAAGGAACGCCTTTTTCAATGCAAAAAAATGTGAGCCTATGGATGCACAAAAATCCGTATTCGTGCTTTTTTAACGCTGTATTTACACTTACCGTTATGATATTGCTATTGACTATATAAATAAAAATATATGCTTGCAATCATTCTACAATTAACTACGAAACAATGGTCAAAAAGTTAAAAAAACAAAATTATTACATCGCTGAAGAGGTACTGCATCCTAACGATGTGATTCGTGATGTTGTTACGAGTCTTTTGGCTTTAATATTTTACTACGTAGCTTTTATTTTTCAATTGGTCAAACACAGCTAGCACATTTATGTATTTTAAAGGACAATTGAAAATAGTTTAAGACTTACAAAGAAATTCACGTATTTTCAAATATTTAGAAGATGAAAAATTTAAACAATATGATGCATGTTAAGATTAAAATTAATAAAATATCTTGACAATTTAAGTGTGTTGTACAAGTTTTAAACTATTGCAAAGTTTGGATTTCAGAAATAAAATTATAGCAATTTATATTATTCAACAAACGCATGTCGTGTAATGCCGTGCGTATACGTTTCGTATCAAACCACCCATTTCAGCAAATTGTTTTCAACTTTCTTATAAATGTACTCCATCTATGCAATAATCTGCTTCTCAACTGAACAGCATAATATTTAATGTTTAAAATTAGGCAAATAAAACAAATTTCATCTAAAAAGAAATAACATGGAACTAGTAGAGTGCCTTTACTAGTAGAGTGCTTTTTTTGCAATGAAACAATGAATTTATACTTTTTTTCTTTTCTTCTCCATTGTTCAGAAACAGAATTATGCATAAAGAAATGACGCATGCCAAAATTTTAATGAAACCAATTGTAGTAAAGTTCATTTTTCTTACGAAATAAATATTTTTCTATGTTTGGACCACAAAGTTATCTAAAACGCAATGTATAAAAGAGATTCTTCAATAAAAAATAGCCGGAAATAAATTTCTTGACTTCTCCGGAAAACAAATTTAGACACGAAAATAATACAACGAGATACGATGTTTCTTTTCTTTTATATGTTTTATGTTCAACCTATCTTATAAGAACTCTCGGAAACATTTCTTTCCAAACTTTTTACTTTGGGTCTTAGTTTATTATTCCATTTCTGAGCCTCAGTTCCGTGTTTTGTTCTTTCTTTATTGCGAAATGAAGCAATTAGTTTCCTGTAATTATTTCTGATCTGTTACGGAAAATGTCAAATACACCCAATTGACTCTGAGCATCGATTAATCGTTTCACTGGAAGAAAAATTATAATTAAGAAAACATCCCCGTGTGACAGTGGCAGATTAGAAAGTGATGAATTCAGTTTAAGCAGGAGCTTTTTACGAATATTTGATGACTCAATACTGAGTGATTGTTTCGGAAGCTCTAATTAAGTCAAGAAACTCGGGACATTGTATCTTGACTTCATGAAAATTTGTAATTACGACGTCATTCTTGCAGTTCATATTTATAGAAAAAGCTTGAGCAATATAATGAGGGAAAGAGCTAATTAATGTTTAGGCATATTTTTTCATATAAATAGCTTAAGAGGATATGTTTTTCAATAAAGAATAGCTGAAGGCTTTAAGAAAAAAAAATGGTTTTCTTTCATTAGAGACAAGCCACTATATTATTACATCTCAGAGACGTAACCAGACCTCAGTAAATAAGTAAAAAAAAAAAAAATTATATATATATATATATGCCGACTAGCTGACCCGCGAGAAGCTTTTGCAATTTAACTTTTTTTTTCTTTAAATTAAAATGTGAATTGTTTCGTTATATTTCGAAGAAAAGGGTGGAAATAACCATTAAAGTTATGCCTTAGATTTAAAATTTAATAAAGGATTAAAGAAGTTATTACAAACCCCCCTTCCAAAAAAAGGAAATATTTGAGAAATGATGATAATGAGATTTATCATAATAAAGTAAACACTTTTTTTCCGTTTTTATTTAGCAACTGTAGTTAATAACACTAATAAGTTTAGATTTTATACTCAAAAAATTTTGGATAAGGTTTCAGCTAAAAGAAAGAATTTAAATCCAAATCGATATTTTTCTGGCAATGGAGACCGCGAGTTTCGTGATATTTGCACGCCACTTTGAATAAATCAGTGAATGGGTCTCCCGCCTGTAAAGCTACACATCAACGCAAAAAGGAAAAAAAAATGTTAAAATAAATTGAAATCACTGTCTCTTTTTTGGATTAAAAAAAAATAATAGCAGGGGTCCTACTTAGTGAGGGTTAATAGTTATGAGTATGGTCCGATATTGCAAATTGTGTCATAAACCGTAAATTTCAGAATTGAAATTATGATTAATTGACAGACGAGATAAAAGCACTAAAAATAAGGATCACAAGTATAAGATATGTAAATATCATCAAAAACAGCCAATTCAAGAAAAAGAGCGATTGAGAAACCAAAGCAATCTTAGCAACTAAGTGAATCAAGAGCAAAACTCGACACGCTAAGAATAGTGTCACATCCTCTTTTTCCGATGTAATGTTATGTACCACGTAGTTAAAGTAAATAGCATTCTAACCAACATATATATACATCAACAGTGCATCATCATCAATCAGCCTAATAACAGTACACATCAAGTCTCGTTCGGTACTTAGTAATCAGGGTTCTGTTCCTTCAATATGCTTCAGAGGCTAAAAAAATGTCTTGGAAAGATTGATATTTTCTTCAAAGAAATATGTCTTTAATCTTAGGAGTAGCGTCTTCATAGTTTCGATGCTTAAAGTATTTGAGCATAGCATTATGCTTCATCAAATTTAGACTAAAATGGGTATCTTGGAACATATTTCTAACATCTTAATAAAAATATACATTATATTGTTTCTATTTATGTAATTTATTATTATTATTATATTGAAATATATATATTATTTTATTGAAACAATGCTTTATGTTTTCTTTTTGGACCTCAAACGTTACGAAGTCTCTCTTATAAATTGGCAGTCTGTCAACGTCTCACGTCCCGGAGCTCTACCAACAGAGACCCGCTCATCGAAGCCTGCAGGGGGTTCATGCAGCTTGATGGCTAAGCAAGACGGAGTCTACAAAAATGCAGTTGCACCACCATGCAGGACATGGTGGTGCAAGAACTCACACAAATACACACAAACGAAACAATTCATCATTTCATGTCATTGCAAAAATGTACTTTGAATTTGTATTTTTGTTTTATACTTTGAATCTCAAAATTATGTTTTTTTTTTTTACTTCTGTGAAAGAAGTACAGAAAATACAACAACTTTATGTAAATAGGCATTAAAGTTAAAACCATTCATAGGTGTTAAAATTCGCGTTAGTTTCAAAAATTAGCAGTATTTTCTGCAATTTTGCTTAACTACTTCAAAAGATATCCCTCTAAGGCAAATTTAACACAGTAATTTTAAAGACATTTTACTCATTTTGGCTGCTGTAAAAGTCAGCTATATCATGTGCGTATTCATGTGTGTATCAACACGACCCACTTTGGGTATGGTTGAGACACTCCAAAGAAGTAATAATATTAATAATAATAAAAATAATAATAAATATGAAAAAATATATAATTAAAGTTATTGAGTCATTAATTGATTAAAAAATAGCAATAGTATTAGGAGAAAAAAAATATTATTCTGCAGTCTTTGTCTGGGAATTAAAGAATTGCAAGCAAACAAGGTGTTCGGTTATTTGCTTGCAACTTATTTGCTTGCAGCTTTGGTCATATTTGCTTAGCTGCTCTAGGGGCAATCTTAATAAAGCATGAATGAATCAAATTGTTAGAATGAGCCTATCTAATTGTTTTTGTAAGTTCCTGATTTATTTCAGTAACCGACTGAGTTTAATTGAGAATCACTAGAAACAAAAATTGGAAAAATCGAAATGATAACAGTGCACTAGCCGAGCTCTGTCTCGCTGTCGCAATACTAGGAAAAATAATTAAATATTTTCAAACGCATGCCACCCCGTTCCCTCCTTAGAAAGTGCTGTTAAAATTGTTAGAGCAAAAGTTAAATTGTTAAAATCGTAATTAAAGCATTATTTAAGCCAATAATTATGTTTTTTGTGAGTTCTCGTAGACAATATATCGTATTTTCAATCGTCGGAAGAAAAAAAGAGTTAAGTGGGAGATTTATGCAATTTTTTTTAAATTAGTATAAAGGTATAACAGGTATGTTCTTTCATTGATATGATGATTTGGAATGGTGTAGATCAGCCAGAAAAACTCTTCAACTTGTTGGTAAACTACTTATTTAATGTAATTTAGGGCATTTATAGATGCTTGTATTTTAGGGCATAATTTGGACTCTTCGTCTTGCAACAGGTGAATTAAATGTCTCGTTCTGGATTATGTTTTTTTAACTATTTAGTTTCAATATCACCCGATCAATAAGGGTATATCTTATTTTGAGCTTTAATGGGTATTTTTGGGGCTATTTTTATTAAAATTGTGATTTATATAAATGTATTTTCTTTTAATCTCGGTTCAACAGTCACGTCAAACTGGTTAGGTTTAATTTACTGTCGAACATTCCAAGTAAATATGTAATTAAAATCCGTAAATTACGTGTCACCATTCCAAAAGTAAGTCACGATAATGCATAATTTAATACATAAATTTCAAAATCAGTCTAGACAGCAAATCGTGACAAGCTGGTGACCGTAATACTTAAATTTGTACAACACCAACTTTAACCGTACACTGCATCGTGTTTTCAATTGGATACATGGACAATTTTTCCTTCTTATGACCAGCAGAATATAGGTATTTTTGAAGCAATAATCAGCATTTATCCTCAAAATTAAATTTTAAAAACATTTTTTCGTGTTTTCTTATTATATTGAAAAACATATTTTTTAAAGAAAAATAAAAAAAATCCTTCAGTGTAGGGTTTAGTAGTTACAATTAAGCATAAGCATAAAGCATTTTTAAGAAATAATTCGAAGCAAATTTCACGATGGCCACAACATAATGGTATTACTTATTTAATTCGCGACATGTATTATGTTTCTTTAATTTTTATGTAAATGCAATAAAAGTAACATTTTGCATGGAAACGGTAAAAAGAATTTGAATTGCAATAGTATTGCAATTCAAATTCTTTTTACCAATATATATATATATAACTTATAGCAATAGTTGAATTGGTAAAAAGAATTTAGCATTGATAAAACGTTAATTGATGCAATGCGTAATTTTGATGAAACTATTCACTAATTAACAAGACTGTAACGTAAATGTGACGAATAAGAGTATTATAAGAGGAAAATACTGCTCATGAATGGAATGTAATCCGTTGAGTAGAAACAATGTTACTAATATTCTATATATTATTGGATCAAGACATTATTAAAAAGCTAAATGTGGAGCATTCATAGATCTTGTCAGTAGCTTGATTTCAGTTAACATCTATTAAATAATATCTAATATCTATTTAAATTAAAATGTATATAACAGTGATATCCGGAAAGAAGATATAATAATCCCCATTTACAAGTATATTTTAGTTATGCATCCATTTACGTAAAATATAACACTGCTCAGCTATCTTTGGTGACGTCGACATAAAAATATGGACCATTTCCTGGTCAAAATATGGGAGTGCATTGTTGTTACTTATTTTAGACTTATTAAATGCTTTGAAATAAGAAAAAAAACGAAATTCCAGCATGTAAAGTTTCCCCAGTTGTAAAGGTTAACTTCGTCACTGAATTTATGTACTAAGAAAAATAAACTAAGCTTATTGACAAAAGTGCTTTTAAGACGATACCCTAAAGTTATCCGTTGTATAAATACTAACTATGGGACATGAGCGAGAGAAAAAAGGTCTTCCCATTTTTCCACCATTTAAACAAAAAATAAGGAGATAAAGGAAGAAGGGAAAATAAAGCAAATGGAAAAGAGTGTTAGAAAAGTACAAAATAGCATTTAAAAATAGGTACGATTCATTATCGCACTTATTTACCTACTGTGACCCTCTCTTTGTAAGCAGAGATGATAGCAATCTGAGTCTCAATGATGTATAAAAGTAGATTTATTTACAATGTTTATATTTCATAATTGAATGGAAAGTTCACCGAAGGCACTCGTGTGTTACTTGTTAAGTGTGGTATGCCCAAAATGTGGGTACACTTAAGTAATCGCGGTTTAAAGAGCTGGTTATATTTACAATCTTTGTAAATAATTGTTTGCTGCAATAAATATATTCCCCACAGTTTTGAATCTTATTTTTTCCTGACATAAAGCACTTAAAACTCATTTTGTAATTTTTTTTCCTGAAGAGCCCACATTTGCACCCTATTTTTAAAAGGATTTATGTACGGACCAAATGCAGTTCACAAGAAGAATACTAAACAATAACCCATCATAATAATTTCTAAATCGTTATGAAAAGAAAAAGCTGTATTTCTACTTCGGTGGCGTGGCAAAAATAGATGTAATTTATCTTATATGAATGGGATATAAGGTTCATTTAACAGCAATAAACATCACATTAAAGCAAAACACGAATTAAACGCCAAACTTCAATTGAAATACTTCAGCTAAAACATGTTATAAAAACTTAAATACAACTACGCAAAAAAAAAAAAAAAAAAAAAAAAAAAAAAAACCTTGAAATTTCCCTTTCAATAAAATTACTAATGAAAATACATACATAAAAAACTACATTTTTATGTGTTTTTTTTTTTTTTTGGTGGGGGGCAGTGGCTCAGAGGTAGAAGAGGTAAAAGTTTTGTGTCAAACGCAAGAGGTTGCGGGTTTGATTCCCGATGGTGTCCTGGTAGTTATTCCTAATCTGTGTTGTAAATAATTCTTGTGTTGTCCAACTTCTCGAATTGAATGGCACCCCCAAAATTCTCATAACAATTACTAACTAATTATGCCACGACAACAACAACAAAAGCATATTTTATTTAGTGAATTTTTGTTTTTGACTTAAAATAACTGATATTAATCATTGATTTGCCTCCACTTATTTAAGCATGAATTGGTCAAAAAATAAAGGATATAAATTTAAAAATTAAAATGAACGCCCATATTCAAACCTCTTCCTCGATATTAATCCAAAATAAAGAAAATTTGTCTAATGTACGAGTAATAAGCATTAACTCCCTTTGATTCAGTTATGCAGTGAAAAGGGTCTTTAGTCATAATTAACGCTTAAGAAACGGGTTATTGTGAAGACTGTCTCCATAACAAAGATGAGGGAAGGGATAAGGGAAAGGAATACTCATAAAAGGGGACGGTTGATCCCTGGTAAGTTTGCGAGAGCGCTTGAATATCGAGCAAACACGATGCACTGAAACATTTTCTTTTTTATTAGAAAGGGCGGCTGTGTGTGTCTTCCGGCACCGGGCAACCCAGGTTGTTACACACATTTTTTTTGCGGATCATTCTCTCATGAACTCTTCAGATATTGCAAGAAATATGTATTTTTCATCGTTTCAATGTTAAATCGCCCCAACTCAACTCAGAAAGTTACAACCACTACGAGTCGTATAACACTAGACACTTAATATTTTTCGTTTTATATTGATCACTAGATTATTATTAACAGAGATCTGCAAATTATCTTAAGATCTTCTCCAAATTGCTGGAGGAGGTGCATTTTCGTCTAAGAGATAAACATGAAGGAAGATTTAAAACAGTTTTAAATTGTTTAAATTTAAATATTTAGGTCTTAAAATACTTCATAGAAGAGTAAATATTATTATGTTTTTCAGTTTGGCCAACTTCGACCATTAAAAAAATCCCTGCTCGATCCTTGACTAATCGCGATTAATATATATTTATATATTTTATTTTGCACTGCTTTGATCATTAAAATAAACTAAAGAAAAAAATTGAAAGAAAACCTAATTGGCAAAATTTGTGCGAAAAAAAAATCTAAAGTAAAATTTGCTTTCGATCATCACGAAAAATCTGATAAAACTCCTAACCAGCATGAAAAATTTAAAAAATTGAAACATTTTAACAATTAAATACTGCTGCTTTTTAAACTGAAAACGGTTGATAAAAATGCATTTTACTACTATGTAAACAAAGTAATATACATCATTAGGATGTAGAAGAGAAATACTCTGTAATTAATCTGATTTTATTTATTCACTTGAAATATTTGCAGTAGGTTCGAATTTTGGGAACTGCATTTAATGATGAACATAATTATTTTTTTATTGAATGGATAATTTTTCGCATAATAATGATAAGCAAAATATAACTTCATTAGAGTAGAACGTTACTTACGAAAATTTCTTGACAAGGTAGATCCGTCATTTATTTAGCATTTATTTAAACATGTCAAGTAAGCTTTTTATTTCTTTACGTTGATTTTTTATTGATAAGTAGACCTGCGTTTTGCGATCATACTTATATCACTTGTTGATTATTGAATTTAAGTTTATTGCATGTCTAAACAACTAAAGAGCGTCTTCCAAATCGTTTATGTTTTTATTTTCTCTTCTATGTTATATTTATCCTCATCTGTTTGGCAAAAGGCAGCGAAAGTTATGCAGCGCGGGGGATGCATGATAGTTAACAGTTGGAAAGATGGTAATAAATTTATAATTATTACTGTTCTCTGAAATTTGACTATGTGTGATAGTAACTTTTTCTGGCATCTTAAAAATTATAATTCACCTTAGACGACAGGAATAAGACTGTTTGAAACTTTAAAAAAAATATGAGCCAAATTTTTCTCAAAAGGCAACAATTTTTAACTCGAAAACACAAAAGCTATGCTGATTATTTGATCCATAATTTGATAGTAAATTGTTCAAAAATATTTCTTCTCTATTCTGACAATAATAAATTGACTTTATGTGACAATCCGTATAAATAAAACAGATAATATCTAAGTAAATGTGTGGGTATGTATGTTCCCTATACAAAACCAGTTTGCGGGGATCTGGACCAAATTTGGCAGCGAGGTACTTGGACACCGGGGAGGGTCGTAGGGGGGCTTTTGGAACGCTAAAAAAGAATTGATCCGCTCAAATTTCAATTTACGAACTTTAAAATGGCTTAAAATGTCTCTTTTTACCCGAAATAGTTACCGGATCTTCACGATTTGGATCGCATTGGAAAGCTCGCAAAAAATACCTTTTTGAGGAGATTTCCTTCCGAAGGTTTTGAAAACTCCTAACTGCTAACTTCTCCCAGAAAAAATAAAATAAAAAAAAAAAACACGGGCGTTTTTAAGTTATTAAAAATCAACTTTAAATGGCATTTTTAAAGTTGTTTGCACGAGCATGAAAAAAAAATCATTCATAAGAAAAGGGTGTTGCCATTTTTTTTTCTTGATTATGATAAAATAAAATTTTCGTGTTTGCTTTTGGGCTTTTCCTGTTTCGGGGGATTTTAAAATGTTTAGCGATGGACTAATTTTTGGAGCTGCGTGCTTGAAAATATCGACTTTAATGTAGTCGGGACTTTTAGACACGCGTCACTTGACATAACTTGTATCTCATTGTAGCCCCGTGCAAAGCCGGGCGACGCAGCTAGCTCAAAATGAGACGAATGTGTTCTGATTTGCAACATTTCTTTTTAACTGGGCAATAAAAGCATTGAGACAAAGAATGCTTAATGAAGATATCTAATAATAAATTTTAGTATCTTGAGCAATAAGAAATGTAACTCTAAGAAAATAATTACGTTTTCATCAGCAATGGGCTTATTTAAACATGACTATTTAGATACTTTTTTTGATTAAAAAATAGTCCGGCGAGAGCTACCCATGCTCCCGATGACGTAAATGTTTTGCGGTCATGAGCGATTCTTCAAATAGTTGAAAATTCATCGAAATAAGAAATTCTTTGTATAAAAAATGAAACACTTCTAGCATGTAATAACAAATATAGAAAAACAAAATGTTGTGTTTAATTCATCGACGTATTTTTGTTTAAAGATTGAAGCCAGACTTAGAAATTCACTTTATGCCCTCATTTCAAGGAAAAATATACGGGGATTCAATTAAGTGACCTTTTTCTTTCAATTGCTGTACAGTTCATTGTGACCAAACACAAATAATGAAAAGGGAAAATAATTTATTTCAATAAAAGAAATCAAAAAGAAATACCAAAGCAAATTATGAATTATGTATTACAAAATAAGCAAAACAATTTTTTTTTAAAAAAGGAGAAATGTGTCGAGAAAATAAGACACGTTTATGTGTCAGACCGAAAATTCGAAGCTAGATTTAAACACTAAGATAAGATAAAATTCTGTGATGATCCACAAATGACAGGCAAACATGCGAATCTCTTCAAAAATGCATTTACATGAAAACAATACCGCTATTTGCCGCATTCAGTCTGTTCACGCCAAAATCCTCTACGCATAAAACACGACTCATGGAAGATTGGAGCCCGTCGTTCCACACGGTGACTTTTATGACCGCATTGGCGAGCATTTGGCGAATTTTACTAGTGGTCCCTTGGCGCAGTGTGACAACCCTACCTTTGTGGGAGAACGATCGACCGGCCAGTACCGAGCGAGCTTTGCCGGGAACGTATCAGGAACTATCCGCAGTGCTTTCGTGTTAACGCAGCGAAATTTTGACTTTTCCCCCTAAAAAGTTGACACAGGGGTGCGAAAAATTTCGAAGTTTAATTTGGATTTCATGTGGCAGTGATGTGTTTACCACATTAATGTTGTTGTTGACGATTGATAATTGTGACTTCCCAAAGGAGCAGCATGGATATATAAAAATAAATAAAGATCATGCAAATCTGGATTTTTAATGTGGCTGCACACTTTAGTGGCTAATAATATATAAACAGCACATAATTTATCTTGAATTATGAAATTTTCACGCGGAGGAATGTATTTACCAACTTGCACAGATTTCCCCTGCTTTGAATTCATGCATCAACAATTGTTTTTCAATCAAATAAAGACAATACATCTAAAGCTGTAACTGTGACACATACAACTTTTGAAGTTTAATTTGAAAATGGATGATTTATCCAACATAGCAAGAGTTCCACAAAGCTCTGTTGGATTGAAATAGAATTAAGGATTATACAATTAAATCGCTTGAGTATTAACGATCTTGTATCTTCAATACACATTCCAGAAAAGAATCATCTCTACTAGACATATTGTTAAATAAAAAACTTGTGTATTAAGTATTTCTGAAGGCTTTACATAGGTGGACGTAGAATTTTAAACTACAGTCGGCAAAATTTAGTACATAAGTTTTATTGATTTTGACGTTGAAATTCGTAAGTTTTTCAATTGCACTTGTACAGTACACATTTTGTGAAGAATTTAATCTCTTCAGTATTGACGATAATCTAAGTTTCTGGTTTATCTGTCATTGCTTGAAAAAATGGCCCACTACGTGAGGCAACTTGAAGCTCCAATGAATATCAAGTTCTGGGTTAGGATAACTCTAATGTGCAGTCTCTTATGCATGGAACTAAATTGCACATTGTGCAATGGAGAAGGTAAGCTCTTTCCTGAATTCTTACTATTTTTAAGTGCCTGTTTAAAAACAAAAAATGCTAAAAAAGTACGTTTTTTTTTTGAGAAGAAAATATTTTAGGAGACCAACATATTGAAACATTTCAGAGGGAAAAGAACAAAATATATATAATTTGTAAAAATCAGGTACTAATGCTAACATTTAAATGCATTTTATGAAACTCTATCGAAGCATGTCCAGGGAAATGTATTTTACTATGAGGTAAAAAGTATAAAAACAGTATCAGTGTAAAAATACTGTTTTACTTGACACAAAATATTCATAAACATTCTTATTAGTCACATTTTCAATATAATGATTAAAAAACACTTTTGCTCAAATCTGTTTCCTAATGTTTCGACTTTTGAGCATTATTTCCTTTACATATATTTTAACTGCTCATCAACACGTAAACTCAATACAGAATATGAAAGTAAATATCAGAAAGGTGCGTAAACATAATAGTTTTTAAAAAAAGTTTTATAAAATGTGCACTTTTTTTAGGCTTTGTAGTTCAGTGAATGTTGTAAACTAGTTGTGCAACACAGTTCCTATGATCTTCATCCTATTATTCACTTTATTTATGGGCGATTATCTGTAAACTCGAAATTGGCTGTCCCAACCGAGTATTTTAAAAATAATAAAGTGTTATAAAGTAATTATTGCTTTTTATACAAATAAAGCATTAATACTTTGTGGCCCAATTGTATTTGGAACGGTAACAATTTTATTTTTTCTTCTATAAATTATCTAAGCACCAAAAACACACTCCCCTGGCTGTCCTAATCATATTGTCTGACACTTAAAGACAATATTTCAAAACACCTATTAAAACTGCACAAATTTGGCAATTAATATCTAAAAATGGAATGATGCAACTATATTTTTTTTTATGAAATAATGTCTACATATTTCAAAAACATAAAATTGTCATGTAAATTCTGTCCGGAGTTTTTTCAAGCCGTCTCCTGCCACAAATTCGAAGCTACAATCGAAAAAATCTGTTAATCTTGCAAATGTTTTTTTGCATGAAGTTTTAAGTAATCAGTGTGAATTTGCGGAACCAGATGAGAACGGTGTTGAAACGGCACTTTTTTTTTTTTAGTTTGAGAGCCATATTTGTGATGAAAGTATGAATCTGGGTCGTTGCGAAAACAGTCCTCTGGGAAGTGATTTTATTAATGTTAATTAGCTTAATCATGAAACATAGTAGTTAGTATGTCTACCATTTGTGCCTAAATTTATAGGTAGTTTCGTAACTAATTATGTTCCAATTACTTTGTAGAAATTACGTATCAAAGTGCGAATACACAGTCTCCTGCGGAGTTATACTAGGCAGGGGACTAACCCCATATCATCATTTATCAGAAAAACACAAACTTCAATTGGCCCTCTTTCGAACCAAAGTAATAGATTCATTTCCTGAGAAATATTATAATCATTATACGAACGTTTCTAAAACACATGCCCGGACAGATTCTGACTTGAAAACGACGATTTTACAGAGAATCGCCCATATGTAAGTTGCCATATAATGTAATATGAATGCTAATAAGAAAAGGCAGTTTAAAGGTATCAGTTTTCGAAAAACATAGACCAGGGCAGTAGGAAATATAAACTGGTGTGTTTCAAAAAAAGTATTATTTTTTTAAATAATTAAAAGAAAAGCTCATAACGTCATCATAAATTGCATAAAACGTTTACATCGTTCATTTTTTTTAAACAATTTCTTCAATTGTAAGGTCTTCTTTCACGTCAAAACCTATGAAAAACATAAGATTGGTACACCTATTTGTTTTTCATTAAAAATAAATTTAAGGAATTGGAGAATCCTTTAAATTGATACTTTGGAATTTAAAAAAAATCAGAAAATATTGTAGAATTTAGTGTTAATACTTTTTATTTAACACTTTGAAGCCGCCAAGATTCTTTTTAAATTTCAAACAAGCATTTTAGTTGTAATATCTCTATTAAATTCTTATTAATACAAACAAATCTACAACAAAAACACAGTTGCTCTTAGATCTTCACGTAAGTATTGATACTCATTTTCTTAAAATCTGTCAACTATTCCTTAATTCCTTAATCCTTAATAGCATTCCTTAATTGCAAGTAAATTGTACAAAATATTTAGGACGATTTCTTTTCATGTAAAGGGCAATTCCATGGTGTCGAACGTAAAAAATGAAGAAATATTTTTTAGTTTTAGTTCCATTTATCAAATATAAACTGAATAGAAATGATAAGGTTGGTATTCAAAATACTCGCTACATCATAATGGATAAAAAATCATGTTAGTTTTTTAAAATAAATCTCTTAAATGGAAATTAAGTAGATTTAAAGAGTTGGTGTTGGACGTAAACGCACAAAAGTAAAATTCGAGATTCACTTAAAATTTACTGAAACTCTGCGAATTGGCTTACATTTTACTTTCAAAAACAGCTAAGATCGATAGTATACTTATGATTAAAGCATATTTTACTGTTTTTAAAATGATATTGTTTTGAATAAAATTAACTTGGAACTACTTTTACCTTGGTGTCGGACGTAAATTTGCGGTGTCGGACGTAAACTCTTCGAATTGGACCTAAACCGTTGTTCTTAAATGTAAATACATGTCAATGATTACAGTTTCAAATAAGAAAATTAACTTATTTTTTATTCCTAGGTCACACATACTATTTTTTAAAATTTAAAAGGGTTCATCAAATTTAAACTGCCCCCTTTTTTCCTGTTGGGATCGGAGGACGAATACGTTTATAATGTCCCGTAATTTGTAAAATATTTTGTCCTTAGTTCTTGACCATTTAAAATAGCCTTTAGAACTATGCATGACTGATACTACAATGTAATTTGCAATTTTGTTGGGGATACATCAAAGACAAAGCTTGGCATCATGTGTTACCCAGTCATTGATGTTAACTGTATCAAGATCTGCAGATTCTTCGATCCCGGAATTATCAGATTCTAACATAGAAAATATTGGTACTGTTCTTAATTTGTTATCACGTGATATGTCACCAATTTGAACTTGATTGTGTCCAACTGATTTGACAAAATGAGCAGATTTGATGTTTGGAATATGGAAAGCAGCTTTCCAGTACGGATGCAGATGCTTTGTATCTATGTGTATATCTTTTGCTGGAATATACTTTATATGGATATTTGGATCTAAAAGTGCTGCAACGAGAAAATTGCTCCGCTTTTGTCACCGTCATTTTTCCTGCTTTAACGCGGCGCCAAACGATTTTTTTTCACAGTGCCTCCTATGGCATCAACCACCATCAACCAGCAAATATGAATATTAATAAGAACACTGATAAAAAATGTAAGCATCCACTTGTACAAATCCAACTACGAAATCCATGTGTTCTGACTCTTTGCGAAACAGAATACAGGTTGTGTTGTGATGATCTAGCCTTTAAAACTTTAGATGAATACTTAGAGTTGGGTTGTTGTTTTTTTCAAAGCAATAATATGTATGTAAACTTTTCATTAATTCAAGAGTTCCCAGAACAACTCAGATGCATTGTAATTGTCTTAATATAAAATCTCATGAGGAGAAATAAAACTTTTAAAGTATTATTCTCAAGCAAAATGTTTTTTTTAATAAGTAAATTTAAATTATATGTATGCACATTAGGGTGGAGCGAAAAACAAAAATTTTGGAATTTTATTCTGTAATATCCGGCAAAATCTGTCCATGCGCAAGTACAAAACACATGTAAAATATTATAAAGTTTGAAAAACTCCTTTAGGGTCCTACCAGGGCTTGAATTTCTCTAAAAATACGAAAAAATGTCGATTTTCAAAATTTTTTTGGAAAATATAAATAATCACCATTTTTGTTCCATAACCATTAACATGCTTCCTTTTAACACTCTTTTCATGCATCTTCAAAATTATTTACATTCTATTCAGTATTAAGTTCGTACATAAACCGTAAAGTTCCGTGAAATTAACAAAAAATTGACTTATTTTATCATTTTTGCACATAGCAATAATTCTTCATTTGTGATCCAGATTCTATTTTTATGCAATGAATGGGAAAAATGCAGCTTTAAGTTGTAAATGCAATTATATTTAGTTACATTAACAGCCCAGAACGCACCACTAGGAGGTAGCTGCATTTCGGGTGTCATTCTGCATTTTCCATCCACCCAGCCACGTTGTTTACATATTTTCAACACATTTATACGGATGCAATTACTATCTAATGTTAAACAGATTCCTTTTGAATCAAAGTTTGAAGTTTGACTCATGACTCAGTTTTTACATTGACGATTGCGAGCATAAAGTTTTTCATTTAAATTCATATCTATTGTCTCTTCCTTCAATAGCAATCTTCCGTTTCACTAACTAGTTTGATCCCTTGAAACAGTCGGAGTGTAGAAGAGGTATACTTATTGCATCACTGATAAAATACAACTTGTTTTTGAAAAGTTGTCTTATTAACGTTGCAAGAACTCGGTGGAAGATACCAAAGCTTTGAAAACGGAAAAAAGTACTTGATGGACATTGTCAATGTAATACAGAAAGGAAAAAAGTGACCCTGATCTCACTATCAAAAATTGGAGACCTTTCAGTCATTAGCTTTCATTAATCAGAGCTAACAGAGTTGTGAAGCTGATGATTTTCAAGCTGAGTTTCTAATGAGATAAATATACTCGTCAGTTATAGCATTAAAAAATACCCTTCTGTACAATTCAAGAAATTAGAAATTTTAAAAAAAAGAAAGAAAATCTCCGTGAAAGAAAATTTCCATGGAGCTGTAATCATATTAAAAATTACACATTCTATAAAAGTTTAAAACTATAACAATAAATTGACCGGTCAAGGCGTGTTTACTTTCCTCCCATTAATGACGTTAATAAAGAAATATCATAGTTTGAACTTCCAAAACTTAATATTGGTCATAAAAGTTCTCATTTAGTTATCAAAGTGTTTTCTGATGTTGTATGCCTTTCCGGAACCCTACTCCCTTACAGTTTGACTATCGTCCACTGCCATGGCCAATTACAAGTTCTCAAAATTAACAAAGCAGGCATTTCTTCAAACAGCGGTTCCACGAAGAAGAGAAGATCATCAATTAAATGAATTACAGATTGTGTAACTTTCATTATACATACAATTCCATGTTTCACGGGATTTTTTTCTTTTTTTAAATTGCTAATTTCTTGAACCATTATATTATTTAAAGATATAACTAACGAGTATCTTCATCTCATTAGAAATTCATCTTGAAAATTAACAGATTTATAACTCTGTTAGCTCGAATTAACGAACGCTAATGACTGAAAGATCTACGATTTTTGATAGTGATATCAGGGTCACTTTTTTTCTTTCTGTATTACATTGACTATGTCCATCAAGTACTTTTACTCCTTTTTTAAATCCGTTTTTAAAGCTTCGATATCTTCCACCGAGTTCTTGCAACGTTAATAAGCTAACTTTTCAAAAACAAGTTGCACTTTATCAGTGATTCATTAAGTATACCTCTTCTACACTCCGACTATTTTAAGGGTTTAAAACTGGTTAGTGAGACGGTAGACTGCTATTTAAGGAAAAGACAAGATATGAATTTAAATGAAAAACTTTATGGCTCGCAATCATCAATGCCAAATTGAGTCATAAGTCTAACTTCAAACTTTGATTCAAAAGGAGAAACATGTTTAACATCAGATAGTAATTGCATCCGTATGAATGTGTTGAAAATATGTAAACAACGTGGCTGGGTGGATGAAAAATTCAGAATGACACCCGAAATGCAGCTACCTCCTTGTGGTGCGTTCTGAGCTGTTAATGTAACGAAATATAATTCCATTTACAACTAAAAGCTGCATTTTGCCCATTCATTGCAAAAAAATAGTATGTGGATTACAAAGGAAGAATTGTTGCTATGTGCAAAAAATGGTAAAAAAAGTCAATTTTTGGTTAATTTCACGGAACTTTACGGTTTACGTACGAACTTTATACTGAATAGAATGCAAATAATTTTGAAGATGCATAAAAAGAGTGTTAAAAGGAAGCATTTTAATGGTATTAGAACAAAAATGGTAATAATTTATAGTTTCCAAAAAATTTTAGAAAATTGACATTTTTTCTTATTTTTAGAGAGATTCAAGCCCTGGTAGGACCCTAAAGGAGTTGTTCAAACTTGATAATATTTTACATGTGTTTTGTATTTACGCATGCACAGCTTTTGCCGGGTATTACAGAATAAAATTCCAAAATTTTTGTTTTTCGCTCCACCCTAATGCACATTGCACAGTAAAGTCAAAATTATTTTTTTTTAATCATGTTTCAATTTAACTTTGTAATTAAAGGCAAAATATGGAGAATCACAGTTGTAAACAAGTGTTGTATAAGGAATGTAACAGTGTCAGACGTAAACGGTGTCGGACGTAAAAACATTCTTTACGTCCGACACCTAGATTTTAATTAAAAATATTTACTGGTCACAAAACTTTAATAGGTCACATTAATGAGACCAAAGATCTTACTTTGTATACAAAGTTAGATGTATATAGCTTTAAAATTATTGGCCCAGCCTAATTAATCGTACATTTTGGTGTCGGACGTAAAACACTTAATGTGCCCCATGGGAATTCTGTCACAAATCCAAATGAATTATATTCTCACACATTTTTGCAACATCACCTGCTGTACATTGAATATTTAAATAGTTATTCGTCTTAATTCATAATTTTATTATGTATATTTTGGAAAAAACAGAGCTTCTTTGAGAGTCATCAAATATAGTTTGAAAACGCTCTGGATGTGGATCTTAGTTTGACCTCTTGTAACTTAGTTAAAACTTAAACTATCAAAATTTAGACATGAATTTCAAAATATATAACTCTTTACCTTTAAAATGATACCTTGTTTGTTTAGAAATATTAATTTTGAAAATTTGACCATCTGGTTGACCTTATCGTGGAATTGCCCTAAAGGTTGTTTTATAGTTAAGGTTCACATTTTTATGATTTAAGTAATAATAGCGAAACCCTTGTTTTTAGCAACATTTTTATAAATTTACGTTTCTACTCTAAGAACATTTTAAGAATATCATTCGTGTTTTTTTAAGAGTAGAATTTGTTTTGAAACAAATTAATTAAAAATGGGGCTCTGAGGAGTACATTATAAAACTTAAGAAATCCCGTTACAGTATAGAATAGCCAAATTATGAGAGTAAAATGGGTAAACCATTTTCTAAATAGCTTTTTTTTGCCACAGAACTGGCACAACATTAGTTTATAAAACTGGTGCATTGCATGATCTAAACGCTATATTGAGAAGTGATTCATCATTAAAATAACATTTTTGTGGCAAAATGTTCAAACTTTATTGTGGATCATTAGTTTAGACTACAAAAACTAATAGAAAACATCGTTTGCGTACATTGTACTTTTTGAAACTAAATCATTTTAACTAATAATATAGCCCAAAACTTAGATTTCCTCAAATGCCGTTTCTTACTTTTCTGTCTTTCTATTTCAATGATTGGAAGTGTTTGATTGATATTTAAGTTGCTATTCGTCAACTATTAAATGAATGTTAAAACCATTTGCGATTAATATAACCTCTTATAATATTATGCAATACACAATCATTAACCAAATCATACTGTGCATCTCATAGCACCTTTATTAAACTTGCAAAGGGTTAATTCATTCAATGCCTAAGTACTACTTTATTTTCAGATATTCATAAAAATGTTCATAACTGCATTGTATAAACTACTAAGCATACTTAATTTTACTTCCTAAAGCCTCTGCTGTAGTAAAAGTATTTCATTGTGTAATTTCATGTCAATTTTAGTGTAGGTTGTTCCAATTAATTTCAAGTTATAAAATTGCTATTTTTTTTCTCCTTTCTTCTGTAAACTTCGTATTGTAAGTTAATGGTACACAGAGACATTTTATTTGTTTTTCAATTAAAAAAAAAGAGGAGGGGGCTTTTTTTTTCAAAAAAAAAAAAAAAACTTTTGAGTCACTGTTTCGCTTTTTAAAAGTTGAACTGAAGCAAATATAGTGCAAAACAAATTTTATTAATTGGAAAAATAAACTTTAAGAATTCGCCATTTTCATTTTGTTTTACTTATTTGAAACAATTTCAATTACTCGCTATTTTTACTTCACACTTGAGAACCCTTCAAGTGGTTGTTCAGTCCCCTAAAAGAGAGGGGGCTTCAGTCCCCTTCTAGGTATTAACTCAGAAAATATCCAAGATTAATTGGGTGCGTAAATATCAAAACATTTCAACAAAAGCTATTAACGAACAGCGGTGACTACAAATCCCTTTACCAAAAACTTACTGCACAAAAATTACTCTCAAAATTGTAATAATCTATGTTAGGTAATAGATTTGTCGGAGCATAAGGCCCTAAAGTGCCATTAATTGTCGTCAACCAAAATCCCAACCCAGGGGAAAAGGGGGAGGGTGGACTTTTAAATTGAACACTAAAAAACATCTCTTCCCCTCTAAAATTACACATATGGGGAAATTTGCTACACTACAAATATGATTTGACGATTATTTATCATTATTATGGAATATTAATTTTCTGAGGTATCTATTACTAGCAAACAACGTATCTAATCCAAATCTAGGCATTATGTAGTCCCCATCTCTTTAAAGCAACGTCAATATTATATTTTTCAGATATAACTCATTGCAACTTGTGGGCTATGTCCCTTCTCTCCAATACAGTCCTTAGCCAGAAAGCAGCTTTGGTGAGATAACTGAGGGATTCACGCTGATTGCGCAGCGCATCGTTATGTAGTATTGCACTGCAAAAAATAAACTGCTGCTTTTACAGTATAATACTGGCAGCCGAATTTTCAATTTAAAACTGTAAAATTACTTATTTTACAGTTTATTACAGTACAATTTACTGTTTTAAACATGGGTATGTGCTGTAGTATAATACAAGGGCCGTGGTGGCCCGATCGGTAAGGCATCGGACTCGTGTCCGGAGGGACCCGGGTTCGAAACCCAGCCGATCAAAGATCCACCGCCTTGATTAATGGTGGCTGGGAGGCGTTAAAAATGTCGTGGTCACAAAGTCCTCCAAGTGAAACGATACCTCTGGGGGTGCTGGGCCCTAGGGTTTGCTCGACCCTAGGTTCTGGTTCAAAATTAAGAACAGAGCGCTCTTCAGGGCCCTATCCCGGTTATAACCACGAAGCTGTGGTAGGTACGGGGGACCCTGGAGAGTGTGAAGTATAGTATAATACAGTATAAACAGTTTATTTTTTTGCCGTGTGTATTACAGTAGATGTGGCTTGCTTTTTGCTAACATATTGTCGAAAACTACTTGACTATAGTACTAAATTTCAGAGGCGGTTTTTTCTGATTTTATAACGTTCAAGTAACAGGGTGTTGTAAACGTAACCCCAACAATGTAGTTTTGGTGCACTTCAAATAAATGAGCAACGGAATTAAGAAAAATATCCATCAATTTTGTAATACTGTTTGTCTACGTAAATACAGCTGAAACAGTACCGTGAAACATATGCACATAGATCCAAATGTGGAAACATCATTTATTACATAGGTTTTAAGCTGCATTTTTGACCATGTTACATCTATAAATTAGAAAAATGACGAAAATTCGCAATTAATTTTTGGTTATTGAACTTTTTTTTTTCTTGTTTCAGTAGTTATAATTAAATAAAAAGGAATTTCTTTTCAGAATTATCTGTATTTCATAACTTTTCTATAACTACTACTTACATTTCACAAAGAAAATTGAATGCATTATTGAAAGTGAAAGCTTAATTTAAAATATTTTATACTAAACGATCTTGAGTGATCAGAAAAGCAGGGTATTTCCGCTGTTATTTTTAAATGTTGGACGCACATATTTCCAGCCTTCGTTGTTTTAAGTATTAGTTCATTAAATAAAAACAAAATTTGTAATTCATAAGGTAAAAATGATTATTTAAATTATTTACCTAATATTTGAAATAGTAACTTAGTGATATTAAATAAGGAGAAAAATGTAGGGTTAAAAACAGTTTATGTCAGAAAATAGATTAATTTTGTATTTAACTAGACTGAAAATATTTTAGACACATTTATATCGCTAAATCAGAAAGACAATCAAAGCAAGTATACTTGTAGAGAAAAATACAACGTAAAGGAGGCACAAATAAGCAGGGATACTGCAGACATGTGTTTCGGCGTTACAAATAACGCCTTTTTCAATGCAAAAAAATTGAGCTTATGGATGCACAGACATCTTGGCGGGCACCGACAGTCTGAGTAAAGTTCATACATCAGACCACCAGTGCCCACACTATTTGAAGATGGGGGAGGGGTCCATTGCTCTTGGGAGGGATGTCGCACCACATTTTTTTTTTTCTTTCTAACTCTGATTTTGATACGATTCCCTTCTTTGAACGTTTTTGTCTCATACTCAACTATAGAAAGGAGAAAATGTACTAATTAGCTATTATAATTCTAACAAATTTAAAAGTTATTTATCAAAAAATAAATTCCTTTTTGAGTAATGTTTGTTGTTGTTTAACAACTCAGGTCATTTCGAGTTTTTTGCAGATTTCCCCTTTTTTTTCAGAATGATTGCTTGATATTAGTTTGTTTCAACTTAAAGAAATTGATTACAGCAGAGCTTGATGTTTAGTAGTTAAAACAGAAAACATGTTTAAAATGCAGAAGTGCGAGAATTTGTAACCTATGTTACACGACTAAATGTTAAAGTTTCATATTTATAAAGGCAAGTGACAAACTATAACTCTTCACCGATGAGTAAAAGTAGTGTCTTCAATAAAGTTAAAATTAAAAATTACTGTTTTTAAAAGTATTTAAAAGTTGGTAACATAAGTTACCGAGGGAAAAAAAGGCCTCCCCCCCCGTAAAAAAAGTGTAAAATCCCCCAAAGCTGATGTTTTGACCTAACTTTCCAAAACGTCTATTGAGGCTCATTCACTGACTAACAGTAGTTGGTGCTATCTTTTAATAAGAAATTGCCATTGATGATACCATTATATTTGGTAATATGTTACAAATATTTCGGGCAAGTGCTGTTCGTAAATGTGTCATGTTTGGTCATAAAAGCAAAAAAGCATTTGGAGCGCATGTAGTACTGGTAGAAGAGCCAAGTAACACGTATATCGGTTATGTATTGTTAATAGCTGGATAAGTGCAAAAGATATTGAAACATTACAAGGGTATATACATCTGCTACATACTAATGATTTGCCATTCTGAAAATAGACGGTTGTACTAAGGTTTTGCATTTTATATACAATGAACTCTCACTTATGCGCCGGCCCAAGAAGCCAACAGAAAAAGGCGCATAAGTGAGAGAGACGTATAAATGAACAAGCCTATTTAAAGGACTAAAACGAAACATAGGTTCTAATGAGAGAATGAGAAAGAATGTTTCTATAAAAAAGGGACACATTACTACGGTTTGGCAATTACTGTAACGTAACTACAATGATAAAGATAAAATAAAAATTATAGCATACGGAACATTTTCACCATATGCTTACATTTCAGAATTTTTAAGTGATTTTTTTAACTTGCTATTTTCTTTTATAATCACTAACAGATGTTTTGTCACATATTTTAGGTGTGCGAAAAAGTAATTGGTTGTACACTTTGATGCATGATTAAGTATTCAAATGCTGTTGTAAAACTTTAAGTTGCAAGGAAAATTGTCGTCCCTAACCATACAAAATCAATATGAAATCTCACTTTTACACTATATCATAGCGCCTAGAACCAACTTCATTTGAAATTGTTTGCGTCCCTGAAGCTTTAAACGCTGTTTTTGATCATTGAAATATTGATCAAAAACTGCATGGTAACGGACTTGACCTTTGGTAACGGATTTGACCAGTAACGGACTTGACATTTCAACCAAAATGACAAATTATGGCTAGGTAATCGAATTAAAAAATTGAACAACAATATGCGTTTTCTTAGAGTTGTATAATAAACAATATTTCGGGGTAAAAGTTGAGAAAAAGTAAAAATTAATACTAAAATCCTTGGTAACAGACTTGACAAAGAATAAAAATACGCACCTCGAAGAAATTTTGTGCGAAACGCCACAGCAATACTTCTCGACTCAGGAAAACAAAATGGTACGAAATAGTTACGTCACTAGTTTGTTAAGTTAACTGAATACGTGTTACCATCTTTTGACTGCAATAAATACCTTTTTTAGCTAAAATAATCTTAGGGTAACGGACTTGACAAGAACTGCCGGACAAAATATATTCATACATTTCTTTATGAAAAAAATTACTATTGTCAATATTTATTATGAATATCATGCACTAATAGTCAATACATAAAAATATTTTGTTGTATATACTTTTTTATACAATTAAGTATATAAAAAAATAGTTGAACTTGCAAAAATTGGAAATGGACAAGCGTTTTTGCCCCGATTCTCATTTTTAAAGACTTATATAAAAATAAATAAATAAATTTCAATAATGTTTTGAGTGATAGAATTTTTTTCAGGGTATTGCTTGCAGAAAATAATTGTTCGCATTTAATTTAAAATATAAGTTATGCTTTAAAATCGTCTTTTTAACTCCCGGACAGCAAATGTAAGCAAATTTTGAAAATGACCCATACCTAATTGCGAACTGTTCCCTTTAAAACGATCCGTGATAGATAATTGTCCATCTCCGAACTCAAGTTCATGCGGAAAAACTGCCTTCCGTGAGCAATAAAGGCAAAAGATTAAAGAGGAAAGTGAAGAAAAATGTTTATTTTTTAGAGAACATTAATTTCATTTTTAAATTTTACCGAAAATTCGGCGCATAAGTGAAATATTTAGCTTTAGAGCGACGCATAAACGAATGATACTATTATTATTTTGCTATGACATGTGCTTGACCATTCATAATCCTCGTAAAAGTGAAAAAGGCGCATAAATGTGGCAGTGTATAAGTAAGAGTTCACTGTATTCAGAATCTATCAAATTGCGACGAAAAGATTGAAAAAAATCTAGTGGTAAACTTAAATTAAAGTAGCTACAAGCTTCTAAACTTGAATATGGAAAAGATCAAAAATTTTATCTCTGAACAGTATTTGCAGCAAATATGTCTTGCTACATAATATTACAGTTGTACTGATAAAGAAGGTTCCATTGTACCCTAAAAGTAGCTGTGAGTTTTTTTTTCTTGATAACTTGGGCTTTATTAACGTTAGTTTCTCACTTCACTCAGAAACATCTAATGTTAGAGAATTAAAAATTGACAACAAGCTCTTTTATTCAACATCCACTAGGGGGCAGTGTGTCCAAACATTATTAAATTCAGTAACTCCAATCCCAACCATTCTTATTGAAACATCCGTTAATAACTCAAAAATAACAAATTCAAATATATTAGAAAAGCAAACTTTTTTTTTAAAGAAGTGCTCATTAAAGATGTTTTAAAATCTGTTATGAGAAAATTTCGTACAATAACTGATACTTGTGATAAGAAATTGACTTTTTTCTAAGTTTAAACCAATTAGTTGCTACACGTATAACGTCAAGTAAAATCGGTGACATTTTTCACTTCATTAAGGGAGGTAAATTTTATTCGATGCAATTTTCGTTCATGTCATGAAAAGTTTAACGAAGGCTTCTCCTCAACGCTTGGGAATTTCTATGAAAATGAGAAGTCGAGAGAGTACTTTTTCTTTCTTACATATTTATTAAACAGTCGGCAAACAACCTGATTAGCTTTCAAACGTGGAGTGTTGTTTCATTTATTTATTCTTCTAGCTGTCCGAGTTTTAGTGCTTAATTTCAAAGTTATATTCAATTTCAGTGCACGCGTTACTAATGTCGAGAAAATGTTTTTTAGACATATATAATTAAATATTAAGAATTTAATTTAATGTTGTAGCTTGAAGTTATTTGAAATACATTCTCAGTTGTATTACATATAACGTTGGGTATGATATTTTATTAAATGCAAGTGAGCACTATTTAAAAGAAATACACATTTTTTTCATATCAAATTAGTAGGTTTAGAGAAGATTTGCAGCATCTCACTATTTTTTTATTGAAAAATATTTTCATTTATCTCTGCGTTGCCAGACTTCGAAAAAAAACTTTTAAATTAAGACTAAACTTTTAAGTTCATTTTATCGTTCCAGTTTTTTTTTTTTTTTTTTGTGTGTTTTTAATACTATTGCACGTTTATTTATTTCTTTATTATTACTTTGCGATTTGTTTATTTATTTCATTTATTTATTTTTTGAATACAGTATTACAGTATTTTTTATAGCGTATCCAGTATTTTTACAGTGTTTTCGAAGTCAGATTGCGTAGATATTTATAATATATTCGTTCATACTTTATAATTGTTATTATTATGTTTTTTCTTTCCTCAAAAGCAATTTAGAGCTTACTGTGCATGGATTTTACAGTAATCAAGAAGGGCTGTATCTGCGTTGAAGGCGAAACTTCTAATCAAGAAACAAAATATATTTTCACATCGTTAGTTAAAAATGCAAGACTTAAAAATTAAAAATTTGCATTCAAGTAACTTGCAGCAAGTTAGGACTATTTTCGAGGAAAGATCTTGCTTTGCACATAAAATTCTAAAAAAACATGCTTATCTTCGAAACTTTTCTCGGACATAATATGTGACAATTCTAAATTTTCGTACCACTTAGAAGTACTGAGAAGTTGCATTATTTTTTTAGAAAAGAAACAAAAGAGTTTCAAATTTAAAAAATAAATTATTTTCCCTTGAAATTGAACTATATGATATTTTAATTGATGGGGAATATATTCTTCTGATTGCCAACATTGATGAAGTCTTAGTCCAACTATTGTAACTTGTTGCATTGAAGTAGGTAGAAGTTGAGTTGTTTTTTACTCAAAATAAACCAATTATTAATCCAACTTCATTAAAAATAATGAGGTCATTACCAAATCTGAATAATGTCTAAAGTGGAATTCAGTTTTGTCCAAACTAATAAAATTAAAGGTTGGTGAAAGTATTGGACTATTCACTGCTGTCCAAATGAATAACTTTTTATCTCTGGTTATATCTATTATTTAAAAAATGTTTTTTTTTTTTTGGCGGATGTTCCTGAAATAAGATATCTAGTCTTCACTTTGCTGAAGAATTGCTTTATAATTTTCAAAAAAAGATTTTTTTTTTTTTTTACATCTTGCAACATATTGAAGTTAGTAAATAAAAATGTAGAATTAGTAGAAATCTTGCTAGTTTATCTTTTAAATATTCACTGTACGGTATAATCCAGTGAGAGATTCCCGCATTATATATTTTTTTTGTGTGCACCGGGAGTGGCGTAGTGTTTTTTTTTTTTTTTAATTGCTGTCGAAAAAAATGAATAATAATAATTAATATAAAGATAGTGTTGCTATTAATAAATTTAAAAAAATGATTTCATGAATGAACTTAAGAAACCATATTTGAACATATAAATTTAAACTGATTCCTCTTTTTTTATATTTTTCCAATCACAATGAAGCAGAACCACAATTCTCGTGAAGTGTTATGAATAGAATGACATTATGGGACAAGCAAACGCAACTTTTTCCTAGACAAATGTTGGAAATGGTGCAGTGTTAGAGCGAGAAGAGATTCAGCTCTAATTGCATCTCGTTTCCATACCAGGAAGCAAACCACCTTCGGAGGACCCAAATCATCTTTGTCCAACTTGAATCCGGTTGTATTTAAGTAACAATGCTGTTAACGATTTGAAAATTTTGAATTGTCTGGAAAATAAACTTGTCACAACAGCCATTGATATGTTTAGTGGATGCAATAATGCAGAACAAGAAGCATTTGTACAGCAAAAATTAATCGTTGAAAAATACTTAAATCCATGTAGTACAAACGTTTTATTCTGTGATGCGTCTTTTTAGAACATTTTCTTTTTTTTTTATGACTTAAAAATTGATTGCCTTAAAATTTCAGACCCGGCTGTAATACACTTCTACTTTTCTATAATGAGTGACGATCTTTGAAACATTTGCGCCAAAAAAATTTGAAGCAAAAATCTTTAGCAAATTGAAAAGAAATGATGCAGGGTATTAAGAACCACAAATGCAAAGGACACAATGCAGACACCTGTTTCGGAGATAAAAGGAAAGCTTTTTTCAACGCACTTACTTATTCGGACTTATGGATGTTAAGACATTACATTAAGTATTTCCATTCCACAGAATGTGAGCTTGTGGATAACTTGTAAAAGGCCGTAAAAATCGATGTTTTTAAACATCCAAAAGCTCAAACATTGTGCATTGAAAAAGGCTTTCTTTGCAACACCGAAACAGGTGTCCGCAGTGTTCCTTATCATTCGTGGATTTTAACATTGCATTATTGCGTTTGTTCTTTTAACATATATTTATTTCTGTTTAGTCAGCTGTTATATTTAATGGAATCTTTTAAGAAATATATTCTGGTTCATCTTTTGTGATAAATATGAAAAAGTTAAATTATTAGAGTTTAGTTAGAGAGTAATCGTCTTTGAAATACTGCAGCATACGACATGCTAACTAGATCTATGGTTCTTTGACCGAATAACTGTAGAATAAAAATAATCCCCAATGCTATCAAAATAGTGATTCAGTTCAAAAGATTATCAACTTCAGAAAAAAAAGCTTTATTTGTAAATTTAAGGTATAAAAAGATGATTTTCGAACTTGAAATTGCAAAAAATGTAAAACTGAAAAAATAGTTTCTTAGTTTTTATTTAATGACATGTTGTGCGTGCTTTTGTAAGTAATTTAATAATTTTATGACCTTGTGAATCTAAAAAATAAATTGACTAATAAGTAAAAAGATATGCTAACATTTTTTGCATAATATTTTTATGATTGTTTCAAATATAAAAATATGGGTGATTCTACAAAAATGGGCAATTTGTGTTCCATATTGATAGCTCTTTTTGTTTTTATTTTAATAAAAAACTTTTTTGGGAATATTTTTATGCGTCTTTTGTTCTATAATTCTGATTATCAACAAAGTCAATAATTAATTATTATTCATTTAAAAATAATGTATTACATTGAAATGTCATCCACATGCCCTGTCTCATAAGTACAATTTTCACAATCAATGGAATATAGATTTTTTTAAAAAAAAGTGATTTTTTTCTCAAGAGTTTTTTATTTATAAATGTGAATGTGTGCAAGATGTGAATAACGAAAAAAGCAAAATAATGTGAAAATAATGTCTCTAAAAGTTAATCTAAACTTTGTCCCAGCGATTATCAGTCATCCACATGTCTGAAAAGTATAGATATTTTTCTCTAAAATGTTTTATTTCAAAATCTGGCAACACATCTTAAAATGAAGCATGGAACTTTGTTATTCCTGGCTGAAGATTAATTTTGCTGTTCTGCAATTACTTTTTGATAAAAAGCAAGCTAAACTCAACTTTCAAGGCAAGTGTTTTTCATCTTTGTCATTAACATGGCCTACAGAATGCAAGTAAAATGTACATGTAAAAATTTTTTGATGATGAATAGTCCTAAATCTTACATTTGTAGGTTCTTATTCGAAGTTAAGCCGAAAAATATTCAGATATGACTTTTTGAGAACATATTACTTGTGTTTTGTCATTCACATGCCCTTTTTCTTATGTCATTCACATGCCCCAATATGAGACCCGTGGATGAATCAAAAGCCAAACTATGACAGTACAATGTTTAAAAATTACGTCTAACAGTTTACAGGTTAAAAGGTTTCATTAATATACCTATTGTGTTTGTGTTATTCACATACTTATTGTCTTATTTACATACCCATTGTGTCATCCACATGTCCTTTTTATCATTCACATGCCTTCAAAAAAATAAAAATGCAAAAATACAATAAAATACAAACATTTAATCTCTGCTGATATTCTATTGAAATTATACAACTTATAAAGTGCTTTGCTGATTTTTTCAGATTTTTAATTTTAAATTATTTTTTTGAAAAATCTACATGCTAGAAATATTCCCGTATTTGTAGAATCACCCATAATACCATAATAAGAGCATTCAAGTTTCCTTTTCAGACATTGATGTGATCTACACATGCTGGACATTCGTCAGCGCATCGTCCCTAATTGGCATTCACATCAACATCCAGCTTGATTACACATTTTAAACAATGAACAGATGCACCTTATACTTTAAAAGTTACGCACACGTCAAAGTATTTCGGATTAATTAAAAAGTTTCAAATATGTGCATCGTTTTAATTACAGCCATCCATTAAGCCACCGCACATAAGATCATTTAAAACGACAGTGGAAAATCTATCCGCACATTTCACGTTCCATTGCACCCAGAGGCAATGTGGAAAATCTGTGTTTAAATATAAAGCTCTGGAAGCTATTAATAAGACATTGTGACCTATGCCCACCCTCATTTCAGCCTGATGTATAACCTGGAGCTATATTCCTGATGTCGCATCCAACGGTAGTAACAATTAATTTTAAAGTGCGGTAAAATCCTTAAGCAGAATTTGGGTCAAGATACATTGGTGAGTTTTAATGAGGAGAATTTTAACGTGACAAATATATGACGGAAGGGATGTTTTCGAGTAAGTAAAACCTGCGATGGGTATTAAATTTTTTGAAATACATTTTTAGTTCTGTGATGTGTTTTAAAAATACTTACCAAATAAAAATCATTCTAAACTGCTTTCCTATGTTATCCTCAAGAAAAAATATTGTAAATTAGCAATGTTACTCTAACTGTAGACTTTTTCGTTCAATAAAGGTGGAGCATAAACAGTTTTTTTTTTTAATGAGGAGTAAGTAATAAATACAAATAATAAAGTAGTTTTTAGCTAAATAAATAATTAAAAAATAGCACCTACTTAAACTGTAGTGGAGGAAACCAACTTAACCATAACTTTCCAATTACAATTGAGTAAACCTTTAATTTTAAAGTACAAGTTGCACCTTTTTTTTTTCCTTTTCTATTTTTTTCTTTGCCATATAAATGAAAAATTTTGATTTCGGTACATGACTATATACTTGAAAAAACTGTGTGTTATATACAAGGAATATATAGTTTTTAAGTATAAATGTGTTAATAATGACATAAACAATTAGTTCTACAAACACGCAATTTGTCTTGTTTAAACGTATTGCAAAAAATAAGGACTTAAAGCGTACTGAATAGCTGACAGTTAAAATGATGGATTATTTCAATTACGCAAAAAAACTTCACAAGTCACGTATAAATGAAGTTTACAGTTTAAATAAGTTAAATGGGATTCCATAACATCGATTCAAGAGTGTTGATGGATAAGCCAATCTATATTTTATTATTATATTTCATAACTATTTTATGCAGCGTAGCTTGTAAGAAGATTAATGCATTCCTTTTGCTAATCAGTAAACATTTGACACTCAAACTACTTTCTAGAATTTCCGATATCACTTGAACGTTGCCTTTAGCTGTCAAAATTAGATCAAGTCGCTGAAATCCTTGGTATCAAGTCGGATCAAGATTTCGCGCGGGCTGG